>OX451739.1:319407268-319434768 GCA_948472305.1 Vicia faba | reverse complement strand
AACAACAACGTCAAATAAACAACAACACCAACAACGTCAACAACAACAACAACAACAATGTTAAATAAACAACAACAATAACAACGTTTACAACAACAAAAACGTCAAATAAACAACAACAACGTCAACAACAACAACTACGTCAAATAAACAACAACAACGTCAAATAAACAACAACAACAACAACAACGTCAAATAAACAACAACAACAACGTCAAATAAACAACAACAACATCAAATAAATAACAACAACAACAACAACAACAACGCCAAATAAACAACAACAACAATAACAACGTCAACAACACTAACAACGTCAAATAAACAACAACAACAACAACGTCAACAACATTAACAACGTCAAATAAACAACAATAACAACAACGCCAAATAAACAACAACAACAACAACAATAACAACGTCAACAACACTAACAACGTCAAATAAACAACAACAACAACCACAACAACAACGTCAAATAAACAACAATATCAATAACGTCAAATAAACAACAGCAACAACAACGTCAAATAAACAACAACAATAACAACTACGTCAATTAAGCAACAACAACAACAACAAATACAACAACAATAACAACAACAACAACAACAACAACGTCAAATAAACAACAACAAAAACAACAACAACATCAACAACAACAAAAATGTCAAATAAACAACAACTACAACGTCAACGACAATAACTACGTCAAATAAACAACAACAACAACGTCAAATAAACAATAAAAACAACAACAACGTCAACAACAACAACGTCAAATAAACAACAACAACGTCAAATAAACAACAAAAACAACAACGTCAAATAAACAACAACAATAACAACAACAACGTCAAATAAACAACAACAACAACGTCAAATAAACAACAACGTCAACAACAACAACAACGTGAAATAAACAACAACAACTATGTCAACAACAACAACAACATCAAATAGCTACAACTACAACAACAACGTCAACATTAACAACAACGTCAAATAAACAACAACAACAACAACAACGTCAACGTCAACAACAACAACTACGTCAAATAAACAACAACAACAACGTCAAATAAACAATAACAACAACAACAACGTCAACAACAACAACGTCAAATAAACAACAACAACAACAACAACAACGTCAAATAAACAACAACAACAACGTCAAATAAACAACATCAACAACAACGTCAAATAAACAACGACAACAACAACAACGTCAAATAAACAACAACAACAAAAACGTCAACAACAACAACGTCAAATAAACAACAAAAACAAAGACAACAACAACGTCAAATAAACAACAACAACAACAATAACGTCAACTAAACAACAACAACAACAACATCAAATAAACAACAACCACAACAACAACGTCAAATAAACAACACAAACAACAACAACAACGTCAAATAAACAACAAAAACAACAACAACAATGTCACCACCATTAACAACGTCAAATAAATAACAACAATAACAACATCAAATAAACAACAACAACAACAACAACAACGTCAACAACAACAACAACATCAAAATAACAACAACAACAACAATAACAACGTTAAAAATAACAACAACAATAACGTCACATAAACAACAACAACAACGTCAAATAAACAACAACAACAACAACAAATACAACAACAACAACGTCAAATAACAACAACAACGTCAAATAAACAACAACAACAACAACGTCAAATAAACAACAACAACAACGTCAAATAAACAACAACAACAACATCAAATAAATAACAACAACAACAACAACAACGCCAAATAAACAACAACAACAACAACAACAACAACAACAACTATTACAACAACAACAACGTGAAATAAACAACAGCAACAACAACGTCAACAACATTAACAACGTCAAATAAACAACAATAACAACAACGCCAAATAAACAACAACAACAACAATAACAACGTCAACAACACTAACAATGTCAAATAAACAACAACAACAACCACAACAACAACGTCAAATAAACAACAATAACAATAACGTCAAATAAACAACAGCAACAACAACGTCAAATAAACAACAACAATAACAACTACGTCAATTAAGCAACAACAACAACAAAAAATACAACAACAACAACAACAACAACAACAACGTCAAATAAACAACAACAAAAACAACAACAACATCAACAACAACAAAAATGTCAAATAAACAACAACTACAACGTCAACGACAATAACTACGTCAAATAAACAACAACAACAACGTCAAATAAACAATAAAAACAACAACAACGTCAACAACAACAACGTCAAATAAACAACAACAACGTCAAATAAACAACAAAAACAACAACGTCAAATAAACAACAACAATAACAACAACAACGTCAAATAAACAACAACAACAACGTCAAATAAACAACAACGTCAACAACAACAACAACGTGAAATAAACAACAACAACTATGTCAACAACAACAACAACATCAAATAAACTACAACTACAACAACAACGTCAACATTAACAACAACATCAAATAAACAACAACAACAACAACGTCAAATAAACAACAACAACAACACCGTCAAATAAACAACAACAACAACAACAACAACAACAACAACGTCAAATAAAAAACAACAACAACAACAACGACAAATAAACAACAACAACAACAACATCAACAACAACAAAAACGTCAAATAAACAACAACAACAACGTCAACAACAACAACTACGTCAAATAAACAATAACAACAACGTCAAATAAACAACAACAAGAACAATGTCAATAACAACAACGTCAAATAAACAACAACATCAACGTCAAATAAAAAACAACAACAACAACAACGTCAAATAAACAACAACACCAACAAAGTCAACAAGAACAACAACAACAACAATGTTAAATAAACAACAACAATAACAACGTCAACAACAACAAAAACGTCAAATAAACAACAACAACGTCAACAACAACAACTACGTCAAATAAACAACAACAACGTCAAATAAACAACAACAACAACAACAACGTCAAATAAACAACAACAACAACGTCAAATAAACAACAACAACAACATCAAATAAATAACAACAACAACAACAACGCCAAATAAACAACAACAACAACAACAACAACTATTACAACAACAACAACGTGAAATAAACAACAGCAACAACAACGTCAACAACATTAACAACGTCAAATAAACAACAATAACAACAACGCCAAATAAACAACAACAACAACAATAACAACGTCAACAACACTAACAACGTCAAATAAACAACAACAACAACCACAACAACAACGTCAAATAAACAACAATAACAATAACGTCAAATAAACAACAGCAACAACAACGTCAAATAAACAACAACAATAACAACTACGTCAATTAAGCAACAACAACAACAACAAATACAACAACAACAACAACAACAACAACGTCAAATAAACAACAACAAAAACAACAATAACATCAACAACAACAAAAATGTCAAATAAACAACAACTACAACGTCAACGACAATAACTACGTCAAATAAACAACAACAACAACGTCAAATAAACAATAAAAACAACAACAACGTCAACAACAACAACGTCAAATAAACAACAACAACGTCAAGTAAACAACAAAAACAACAACGTCAAATAAACAACAACAATAACAACAACAACGTCAAATAAACAACAACAACAACGTCAAATAAACAACAACGTCAACAACAACAACAACGTGAAATAAACAACAACAACTATGTCAACAACAACAACAACATCAAATAAACTACAACTACAACAACAACGTCAACATTAACAACAACGTCAAATAAACAACAACAACGTCAAATAAACAACAACAACAACACCGTCAAATAAACAACAACAACAACAACAACAACGTCAAATAAAAAACAACAACAACAACAACGACAAATAAACAACAACAACAACAACATCAACAACAACAAAAACGTCAAATAAACAACAACAACAACGTCAACAACAACAACTACGTCAAATAAACAATAACAACAACGTCAAATAAACAACAACAAGAACAATGTCAATAACAACAACGTCAAATAAACAACAACATCAACGTCAAATAAAAAACAACAACAACAACGTCAAATAAACAACAATAAAAACAACAACACCGTCAACAACAACAACAATGTCAAATAAACAACAACAACAA
Source organism: Vicia faba (assembly GCA_948472305.1). Lineage (NCBI taxonomy): Eukaryota > Viridiplantae > Streptophyta > Magnoliopsida > Fabales > Fabaceae > Vicia > Vicia faba. The sequence goes on along the minus strand of OX451739.1, from coordinate 319,430,555 downwards.
CAACGTCAAATAAACAACAACGTCAACAACAACAACAACGTCAAATAAACAACAACAACAACAACACCGCCAAATAAACAACGTCAAATAAACAACAACAACAACAACGTCAAATAAACAACAACAAGAACAACAACAACAACAACGTCAAATAAACAACAACAACAACAACGTCAAATAAACAACAACAATAACAACAACGTCAACTTAAAAACAACAACAACAACAACGTCAAATAAACAACAACCACAACAACAACGTCAAATAAACAACAACAACAACAACGTCAAATAAACAACAAAAACAACAACAACAATGTCAACAACATTAAAAAAGTCAAATAAACAACAACAACACCAACGTCAAATAAACAACAATAAAAACAACAACACCGTCAACAACAACAACAATGTCAAATAAACAACAACAATAACAACGTCAAATAAACAACAACGTCAACAACAACAACAACGTCAAATAAACAACAACAACAACAACACCGCCAAATAAACAACAACAACAACAACGTCAAATAAACAACAACAACAACAACGTCAAATAAACAACAACAAGAACAACAACAACAACAACAACGTCAAATAAACAACAACAACAACGTCAAATAAACAACAACAATGACAACAACGTCAACTTAAAAACAACAACAACAACAACGTCAAATAAACAACAACCACAACAACAACGTCAAATAAACAACAACAACAACAACGTCAAATAAACAACAAAAACAACAACAACAATGTCAACAACATTAAAAAAGTCAAATAAACAACAACAACACCAACGTCAAATAAACAACAACAACAACAACAACAACGTCAAATAAACAACAAAAACAAAGACAACAACAACAACAACAGCAATAACAACGTTAAAAATAACAACAATAATAACGTCAAATAAACAACAACAACAACAACAACGTCAAATAAACAACAACAACAACAACAACAACAAATACAACAACAACAACAACAACAACAACGTCAAATAACAACAACAACGTCAAATAAACAACAACAACAACAACGTCAAATAAACATCAACAACAACGTCAAATAAACAACAACAACAACATCAAATAAACAACAACAACAACATCAACAATAACAAAAACGTCAAATAAACAACTACGTCAACAACAACAACTACGTCAAATACACAACAACAACAACGTCAAATAAAAAACAACAACATCAATGTCAACAACAACAACGTCAAATAAAGAAAAACAACAACGTCAAATAAACAAAAACAACTAAAACAACGTCAAATAAACAACAACAACAACAACAACAATGTCGAATAAACAACAACACCTACAACGTCAACAACAACAACAACAATGTCAAATAAACAACAACAACAACGTCAACAACAACAACAATGTCAAATAAACAACAACAACAACGTTAAATAAACAACAACAACAACGTCAAATAAACAACAACAACAACGTCAAATAAACAACAACAACAACAACGTCAAATAAACAACAACAACAACGTCAAATAAACAAAAACAACAACTATGTCAACAACAACAACAACGTCAAATAAACAACAACAACAACGTCAACAACAACAACAACGTCAAATAAACAACAACAACAACAACGTCAAATAAACAACAACAACACCGTCAAATAAACAACAACAACAACAACGTCAAATAAACAACAACAACAACAACGTCAACACCAATAACAACAATGTCAAATAAACAACAACAACAACAACTATGTCAACAACAACAATGTCAAATAAACAACAACAACAACAACGTCAACAACAACAACAACGTCAAATAAACAAAAAAAACAACAACGTCAAATAAACAACAACAACACCGTCAAATAAACAACAACAATCACAACGTCAAATAAACAACAACAAGAACAACGTTAAATAAACAACAACAACAACAACAACGTCAAATAAATAACAGCAACAACAACAACAACGTCAAATAAACAACAACAACAACAATAACAACAACAACGTGAAATAAACAACAGTAACAACAATGTCAATAACATTAACAACATCAAATAAACAACAACAAGAACAACGTTAAATAAACAACAACAACAACAACAACGTCAACAACAACAACAACGTCAAATAAACAACAACAACAACAACGTCAAATAAACAACAATAACAATAACGTTAAATAAACAACAGCAACAACAACGTCAAATAAACAACAACAATAACAACTACGTTAATTAAGCAACAACAACAACAACAAATACAACAACAACAACAACAACGTCAAATAAACAACAACAAAAACAACAACAACATCAACAACAACAAAAATGTCAAATAAACAACAACTACAACGTCAACGATAATAACTACGTCAAATAAACAACAACAACAACGTCAAATAAACAATAAAAACAACAACAACGTCAACAACAACAACGTCAAATAAACAACAACAACGTCAAATAAACAACAAAAACAACAACGTCAAATAAACAACAACAATAACAACAACAACGTCAAATAAACAACAACAACAACGTCAAATAAACAACAACGTCAACAACAACAACAACGTGAAATAAACAACAACAACTATGTCAACAACAACAACAACATCAAATAAACTACAACTACAACAACAACGTCAACATTAACAACAACGTCAAATAAACAACAACAACAACAACGTCAAATAAACAACAACAACAACACCGTCAAATAAACAACAACAACAACAACAACAACGTCAAATAAAAAACAACAACAACAACAACGACAAATAAACAACAACAACAACAACAACATCAACAACAACAAAAACGTCAAATAAACAACAACAACAACGTCAACAACAACAACTACGTCAAATAAACAATAACATTAACGTCAAATAAACAACAACAAGAACAATGTCAATAACAACAACGTCAAATAAACAACAACATCAACGTCAAATAAAAAACAACAACAACAACATCAAATAAACAACAACACCAACAACGTCAACAACAACAACAACAACAATTTTAAATAAACAACAACAATAACAACGTCAACAACAAAAAAAATGACAAATAAACAACAACAACGTCAACAACAACAACTACGTCAAATAAACAACAACAACGTCAAATAAACAACAACAACAACAACGTCAAATAAACAACAACAACAACGTCAAATAAACAACAACAACAACATCAAATAAATAACAACAACAACAACAACGCCAAATAAACAACAACAACAACAACAACTATTACAACAACAACAACGTGAAATAAACAACAGCAACAACAACGTCAACAACATTAACAACGTCAAATAAACAACAATAACAACAACGCCAAATAAACAACAACAACAACAATAACAACGTCAACAACACTAACAACGTCAAATAAACAACAACAACAACCACAACAACAACGTCAAATAAACAACAATAACAATAACGTCAAATAAACAACAGCAACAACAACGTCAAATAAACAACAACAATAACAACTACGTCAATTAAGCAACAACAACAACAACAAATACAACAACAACAACAACAACAACGTCAAATAAACAACAACAAAAACAACAATAACATCAACAACAACAAAAATGTCAAATAAACAACAACTACAACGTCAACGACAATAACTACGTCAAATAAACAACAACAACAACGTCAAATAAACAATAAAAACAACAACAACGTCAACAACAACAACGTCAAATAAACAACAACAACGTCAAATAAACAACAAAAACAACAACGTCAAATAAACAACAACAATAACAACAACAACGTCAAATAAACAACAACAACAACGTCAAATAAACAACAACAACAACGTGAAATAAACAACAACAACTATGTCAACAACAACAACAACATCAAATAAACTACAACTACAACAACAACGTCAACATTAACAACAACGTCAAATAAACAACAACAACAACAACGTCAAATAAACAACAACAACAACACCGTCAAATAAACAACAACAACAACAACAACAACATCAAATAAAAAACAACAACAACAACAACGACAAATAAACAACAACAACAACAACATCAACAACAACAAAAACGTCAAATAAACAACAACAACAACGTCAACAACAACAACTACGTCAAATAAACAATAACAACAACGTCAAATAAACAACAACAAGAACAATGTCAATAACAACAACGTCAAATAAACAACAACATCAACGTCAAATAAAAAACAACAACAACAACGTCAAATAAACAACAACACCAACAACGTCAACAACAACAACAACAACAATGTTAAATAAACAACAATAATAACAATGTCAACAACAACAAAAACGTCAAATAAACAACAACAACGTCAACAACAACAACTACGTCAAATAAACAACAACAACTACGTCAAATAAATAATAACAACAAGAACAACAACGTCAAATAAACAACAACAACAACAACGTCAAATAAACAACAGCAACAACGCCAAATAAACAACAACAACAACAACGTCAAATAAACAACAACAACAACGTCAACGTCAACAACAACAACAACAACAATGTCAAATAAACAACAATAAAAACAACAACACCGTCAACAACAACAACAATGTCAAATAAACAACAACAACAACAACGTCAAATAAACAACAACGTCAACAACAACGTCAAATAAACAACAACAACAACAACACCGCCAAATAAACAACAACAACAACAACAACGTCAAATAAACAACAACAACAACAACAACGTCAAATAAACAACAACAAGAACAACAACAACAACAACGTCAAATAAACAACAACAACAACAACGTCAAATAAACAACAACAATAACAACAACGTCAACTTAAAAACAACAACAACAACAACGTCAAATAAACAACAACCACAACAACAACGTCAAATAAACAACAACAACAACAACGTCAAATAAACAACAAAAACAACAACAACAATGTCAACAACATTAAGAAAGTCAAATAAACAACAACAACATCAACGTCAAATAAACAACAATAACAACAACAACGTCAAATAAACAACAAAAACAAAGACAACAACAACAACAACAACAACAACAACAACAACAACAACAACAACAACGTCAAATAAACAACAACAACAACAACAACAACAAATACAACAACAACAACAACAACGTCAAATAACAACACAACGTCAAATAAACAACAACAACAACGTCAAATAAACATCAACAACAACGTCAAATAAACAACAACAAGAACAACATCAAATAAACAACAACAACAACAACATCAACAATAACAAAAACGTCAAATAAACAACTACGTCAACAACAACAACTTCGTCAAATACACAACAACAACAACGTCAAATAAACAACAACAACAACAACAATGTCAACAACAACGTCAAATAAAGAACAACAACAACGTCAAATAAACAAAAACAACTAAAACAACAACAACAACAACAACGTCGAATAAACAACAACACCTACAACGTCAACAACAACAACAACAATGTCAAATAAACAACAACAACAACGTCAACAACAACAACAATGTCAAATAAACAACAACAACAACGTCAAATAAACAACAACAACAATGTCAAATAAACAACAATAACAACGTCAAATAAACAACAACAACAACAACGTCAAATAAACAACAACAACAACGTCAAATAAACAAAAACAACAACTATGTCAACAACAACAACAACGTCAAATAAACAACAACAACAACGTCAACAACAACAACAACGTCAAATAAACAACAACAACAACAACGTCAAATAAACAACAACAACACCGTCAAATAAACAACAACAACAACAACGTCAAATAAACAACAACAACAACAACGTCAACACCAATAACAACAACGTCAAATAAACAACAACAACAACAACTATGTCAACAACAACAACGTCAAATAAACAATAACAACAACAACATCAACAACAACAACAACGTCAAATAAACAAAAAAAACAACAACGTCAAATAAACAACAACAACACCGTCAAATAAACAACAACAATCACAACGTCAAATAAACAACAACAAGAACAACGTTAAATAAACAACAACAACAACAACGTCAAATAAATAACAGCAACAACAACAACAACGTCAAATAAACAACAACAACAACAATAACAACAACAACGTGAAATAAACAACAGTAACAACAATGTCAACAACATTAACAACGTCAAATAAACAACAACAAGAACAACGTTAAATAAACAACAACAACAACGTCAACAACAACAACAACGTCAAATAAACAACAACAACAACAACGTCAAATAAACAACAATAACAATAACGTCAAATAAACAACAGCAACAACAACGTCAAATAAACAACAACAATAACAACTATGTCAATTAAGCAACAACAACAACAACAAATACAACAACAACAACAACAACAACGTCAAATAAACAACAACAAAAACAACAACAACATCAACAACAACAAAAATGTCAAATAAACAACAACTACAACGTCAACGATAATAACTACGTCAAATAAACAACAACAACAACGTCAAATAAACAATAAAAACAACAACAACGTCAACAACAACAACGTCAAATAAACAACAACAACGTCAAATAAACAACAAAAACAACAACGTCAAATAAACAACAACAATAACAACAACAACGTCAAATAAACAACAACAACAACGTCAAATAAACAACAACGTCAACAACAACAACAACGTGAAATAAACAACAACAACTATGTCAACAACAACAACAACATCAAATAAACTACAACTACAACAACAACGTCAACATTAACAACAACGTCAAATAAACAACAACAACAACAACGTCAAATAAACAACAACAACAACACCGTCAAATAAACAACAACAACAACAACAACAACAACGTCAAATAAAAAACAACAACAACAACAACAACGACAAATAAACAACAACAACAACAACATCAACAACAACAACAAAAACGTCAAATAAACAACAACAACAACGTCAACAACAACAACTACGTCAAATAAACAATAACAACAACGTCAAATAAACAACAACAAGAACAATGTCAATAACAACAACGTCAAATAAACAACAACATCAACGTCAAATAAAAAACAACAACAACAACGTCAAATAAACAACAACACCAACAACGTCAACAACAACAACAACAATGTTAAATAAACAACAACAATAACAACGTCAACAACAACAAAAACGTCAAATAAACAACAACAACGTCAACAACAACAACTACGTCAAATAAACAACAACAACTACGTCAAATAAATAATAACCACAACAACAACAACGTCAAATAAACAACAACAACAACGTCAAATAAACAACAGCAACAACGCCAAATAAACAACAACAACAACAACGTCAAATAAACAACAACAACAACGTCAACGTCAACAACAACAACAACAACAACAACAATGTCAAATAAACAACAATAAAAACAACAACACCGTCAACAACAACAACAATGTCAAATAAACAACAACAACAACAACGTCAAATAAACAACAACGTCAACAACAACAACAACGTCAAATAAACAACAATAACAACAACACCGCCAAATAAACAACAACAACAACAACAACGTCAAATAAACAACAACAACAACAACGTCAAATAAACAACAACAAGAACAACAACAACAACAACGTCAAATAAACAACAACAACAACGTCAAATAAACAACAACAATAACAACAACGTCAACTAAAATACAACAACAACAACAACAACAACGTCAAATAAACAACAACCACAACAACAACGTCAAATAAACAACAACAACAACAACAACGTCAAATAAACAACAACAGCACCAACGTCAACAACAACAACAACAACATCAAATAAACAACAACAACAACAACGTCTAATAAAATACAACAACAACAACGTCAAATAAACAACAAAAACAATGAGAAAAAAAACGTCAAATAAACAACAACAACAACAACAACGTCAAATAAACAACAACAACAACAACGTCAAATAAACAACAACAACAACGTCAAATAAACAACAACAACAACAACAATAACAACAACAACAGCGTCAAATAAACAACAACAACAACAACGTTAAATAAACAACAACAACAACGTCAAATAAACAAAAACAAAAACAACAACTACATCAACAACAACAAAAACGTCAAATAAACAACAACAACAACAACAACAACGTTAACAACAACAACGTCAAATAAACAACAACAACAACGTCAAATAAACAATAACAACAACAACAACGTCAACAACAACAACGTCAAATAAACAACAACAACAACAACGTCAAATAAACAACAACAACAATGTCAAATAAACAACAACAACAACGTCAAATAAACAACGACAACAACAACAACGTCAAATAAATAACAACAACAAAAACGTCAACAACAACAACGTCAAATAAACAACAAAAACAAAGACAACAACAACGTCAAATAAACAACAACAACAACAATAACGTCAACTAAACAACAACAACAACAACAACATCAAATAAACAACAACCACAACAACAACGTCAAATAAACAACACAAACAACAACAACAACGTCAAATAAACAACAAAAACAACAACAACAATGTCACCAACATTAACAACGTCAAATAAATAACAACAATAACAACGTCAAATAAACAACAACAACAACAACGTCAACAACAACAACAACATCAAAATAACAACAACAACAACAACAATAACAACATTAAAATAAACAACAACAACACCGTCAAATAAACAACAACAACAACAACGTCAAATAAACAACAACAAGAACAACGTTAAATAAACAACAACAACAACAACAACAACAACGTCAAATAAATAACAACAACAACAACAACAACGTCAAATAAACAACAACAACAACAATAACAACAACAACGTGAAATAAACAACAGTAACAACAATGTCAACAACATTAACAACGTCAAATAAACAACAACAAGAACAACGTTAAATAAACAACAACAACAACAACAACAACAACAACGTCAACAACAACAACAACGTCAAATAAACAACAACAACAACAACAACGTCAAATAAACAACAACAACAACAACAACGTCAAATAAACAACAACAACAACAACGTCAAATAAACAACAACAACAACAACATCAAATAAACAACAACTACAACAACAACGTCAAATAAACAACAACAACAACAATGTCAACAACATTGTCAAATAAACAACAACAACAATGTCAAATAAACAACAACAACTAAAACAACGTCAAATAAACAACAACAATAACAACAACGTCAAATAAACAACAACACCAACAACGTCAACAACAACAACAACAACAACAGTGTCAAATAAACAACAAGAACAGCAACAACGTCAACAATAACAACAATGTCAAATAAACAACAACAACAATGTCAAATAAACAACAACAACAATGTCAAATAAACAACAACTACAACAACAACAATGTCCACAACAACAACAACGTCAAATAAAAAACAACAACAACGTCAAATAAACAACAACGTTAACAACATCAACAATGTCAAATAAACAACAACAACAATAACTATGTCAACAACAACGATAATGTCAAATAAACAACAACAACAACAACGTCAACAACAACTACGTCAAATAAACAACAACAACAACAACGTCAAATAAACAACAACAACAACAACACCGTCAAATAAACAACAACAACAACAACAATAACAACGTCAAATAAACAACAACAACAACAACGTCAAATAAACAACAACAACAACGTCAAATAAACAACAACAACAACGTCAACAACAACAACAACGTCAAATAAACAACAACAACAACGTCAACAACAACAACAACAACGTAAAATAAACAACAACAACAACGTCAAATAAACAATAACAACAACAATGTCAAATAAACAACAACAACGTCAAATAAACAACAACAACAACAACGTCAAATAAACAACAACAACAACAATAACAACAACAACAACGTCAAATAAATAACAACAACAACAACAACGTCAAATATACAACGTCAACAACAACAACAACGTCAAATAAACAACAAAACCAACAACGTCAACAACAACAACAACAACAACAACAATGTCAAATAAACAACAACAACAACAACAATGTCAAATAAACAACAACAACAACAACGTCAAATAAACAACAACAACAACAACGTCAAATAAACAACAACAACAACGTCAACAACAACAACAACGTCAAATAAACAACAACAAGAACTATGTCAACAACAACAACAACGTCAAATAAACAACAACAACAACGTCAACAACAACAACGTCAAATAAACAACAACAACAACAACGTCAAATAAACAACAACAACACCGTCAAATAAACAACAACAACAACAACAACGTCAAATAAACAACAACAACAACGTCAAATAAACAACAACAACAACATCAACGTCAACAACAACAACAACGTCAAATAAACAACAACAACAACAACAACGTCAACAACAACAACAACGTCAAATAAACAACAACAACAACGTCAAATAAACAATAACAACAACAATGTCAAATAAACAACAACAACGTCAAATAAACAACAACAACAACAACGTCAAATAAACAACAACAACAACAACGTCAAATAAATATCAACAACAACAACAACGTCAAATATACAACATCAACAACAACAACAACGTCAAATAAACAACAACACCAACAACGTCAACAACAACAACAACAACAACAATGTCAAATAAACAACAACAACAATGTCAAATAAACAACAACAACAACAACGTCAAATAAACAACAACAACAACAACGTCAAATAAACAACAACAACAACGTCAAATAAACAACAACAACAACGTCAACAACAAAAACAACAACGTCAAATAAACAACAACAAGAACTATGTCAACAACAACAACAACGTCAAATAAACAACAACAACAACGTCAACAACAACAACGTCAAATAAACAACAACAACAACAACAACGTCAAATAAACAACAACAACACCGTCAAATAAACAACAACAACAACAACGTCAAATAAACAACAACAACAACGTCAAATAAATAACAACAACAACGTCAAATAAACAACAACAACATCAACAACAACAACAACGTCAAATAAACAACAACAACAACAACAACGTCAACAACAACAACAACGTCAAATAAATAACAACAACGTCAAATAAACAATAACAACAACAATGTCAAATAAACAACAACAACGTCAAATAAACAACAACAACAACAACGTCAAATAAACAACAACAACAACAACGTAAAATAAATAACAACAACAACAACGTCAAATATACAACGTCAACAACAACAACAACGTCAAATAAACAACAACACCAACAACGTCAACAACAACAACAACAACAACAATGTCAAATAAACAACAACAACAACAACAATGTCAAATAAACAACAACAACAACAACGTCAAATAAACAACAACAACAACGTCAAATAAACAACAACAACGTTAACAACAACAACAACGTCAAATAAACAACAACAATAACAACAACGTCAACAACAACAACAACAACGTCAAATAAACAACAACAACGTCAATTAAACAATAACACCAACAATGTCAAATAAACAACAACAACGTCAAATAAACAACAACAACAACAACGTCAAATAAACAACAACAACAACAATAAAAACAACAACAACGTCAAATAAATAACAACAACAACAACGTCAAATATACAACGTCAACAACAACAACAACGTCAACAACAAAAACAACAACGTCAAATAAACAACAACAAGAACTATGTCAACAACAACAACAACGTCAAATAAACAACAACAACAACAATAACGTCAACTAAACAACAACAACAACAACATCAAATAAACAACAACCACAACAACAACGTCAAATAAACAACACAAACAACAACAACAACGTCAAATAAACAACAAAAACAACAACAACAATGTCACCAACATTAACAACGTCAAATAAATAACAACAATAACAACGTCAAATAAACAACAACAACAACAACGTCAACAACAACAACAACATCAAAATAACAACAACAACAACAACAATAACAACATTAAAATAAACAACAACAACACCGTCAAATAAACAACAACAACAACAACGTCAAATAAACAACAACAAGAACAACGTTAAATAAACAACAACAACAACAACAACGTCAAATAAATAACAACAACAACAACAACAACGTCAAATAAACAACAACAACAACAATAACAACAACAACGTGAAATAAACAACAGTAACAACAATGTCAACAACATTAACAACGTCAAATAAACAACAACAAGAACAACGTTAAATAAACAACAACAACAACAACAACAACAACAACAACGTCAACAACAACAACAACGTCAAATAAACAACAACAACAACAACAACGTCAAATAAACAACAACAACAACAACAACAACAACGTCAAATAAACAACAACAATAACAACATCAAATAAACAACAACTACAACAACAACGTCAAATAAACAACAACAACAACAATGTCAACAACATTGTCAAATAAACAACAACAACAATGTCAAATAAACAACAACAACTAAAACAACGTCAAATAAACAACAACAATAACAACAACGTCAAATAAACAACAACACCAACAACGTCAACAACAACAACAACAACAACAACAGTGTCAAATAAACAACAACAACAGCAACAACGTCAACAATAACAACAATGTCAAATAAACAACAACAACAATGTCAAATAAACAACAACAACAATGTCAAATAAACAACAACAACAACAACAACAATGTCCACAACAACAACAACGTCAAATAAAAAACAACAACAACGTCAAATAAACAACAACGTTAACAACATCAACAATGTCAAATAAACAACAACAACAATAACTATGTCAACAACAACGATAATGTCAAATAAACAACAACAACAACAACGTCAACAACAACTACGTCAAATAAACAACAACAACAACAACGTCAAATAAACAACAACAACAACAACACCGTCAAATAAACAACAACAACAACAACAACAACAACGTCAAATAAACAACAACAACAACAACGTCAAATAAACAACAACAACAACGTCAAATAAACAACAACAACAACGTCAACAACAACAACAACGTCAAATAAACAACAACAACAACGTCAACAACAACAACAACAACGTCAAATAAACAACAACAACAACGTCAAATAAACAATAACAACAACAATGTCAAATAAACAACAACAACGTCAAATAAACAACAACAACAACAACGTCAAATAAACAACAACAACAACAATAACAACAACAACAACGTCAAATAAATAACAACAACAACAACAACGTCAAATATACAACGTCAACAACAACAACAACGTCAAATAAACAACAAAACCAACAACGTCAACAACAACAACAACAACAACAATGTCAAATAAACAACAACAACAACAACAATGTCAAATAAACAACAACAACAACAACGTCAAATAAACAACAACAACAACAACGTCAAATAAACAACAACAACAATGTCAACAACAACAACAACGTCAAATAAACAACAACAAGAACTATGTCAACAACAACAACAACGTCAAATAAACAACAACAACAACGTCAACAACAACAACGTCAAATAAACAACAACAACAACAACGTCAAATAAACAACAACAACACCGTCAAATAAACAACAACAACAACAACAACGTCAAATAAACAACAACAACAACGTCAAATAAACAACAACAACAACAACAACAACGTCAACAACAACAACAACGTCAAATAAACAACAACAACAACAACAACGTCAACAACAACAACAACGTCAAATAAACAACAACAACAACGTCAAATAAACAATAACAACAACAATGTCAAATAAACAACAACAACGTCAAATAAACAACAACAACAACAACGTCAAATAAACAACAACAACAACAACGTCAAATAAATATCAACAACAACAACAACGTCAAATATACAACATCAACAACAACAACAACGTCAAATAAACAACAACACCAACAACGTCAACAACAACAACAACAACAACAACAACAATGTCAAATAAACAACAACAACAATGTCAAATAAACAACAACAACAACAACGTCAAATAAACAACAACAACAACGTCAAATAAACAACAACAACAACGTCAAATAAACAACAACAACAACGTCAACAACAAAAACAACAACGTCAAATAAACCACAACAAGAACTATGTCAACAACAACAACAACGTCAAATAAACAACAACAACAACAACGTCAACAACAACAACGTCAAATAAACAACAACAACAACAACAACGTCAAATAAACAACAACAACACCGTCAAATAAACAACAACAACAACAACGTCAAATAAACAACAACAACAACGTCAAATAAATAACAACAACAACGTCAAATAAACAACAACAACATCAACAACAACAACAACGTCAAATAAACAACAACAACAACAACAACGTCAACAACAACAACAACGTCAAATAAATAACAACAACGTCAAATAAACAATAACAACAACAATGTCAAATAAACAACAACAACGTCAAATAAACAACAACAACGTCAAATAAACAACAACAACAACAACGTAAAATAAATAACAACAACAACAACGTCAAATATACAACGTCAACAACAACAACAACGTCAAATAAACAACAACACCAACAACGTCAACAACAACAACAACAACAACAATGTCAAATAAACAACAACAACAACAACAACAATGTCAAATAAACAACAACAACAACAACGTCAAATAAACAACAACAACAACGTCAAATAAACAACAACAACGTTAACAACAACAACAACGTCAAATAAACAACAACAATAACAACAACGTCAACAACAACAACAACAACGTCAAATAAACAACAACAACGTCAATTAAACAATAACACCAACAATGTCAAATAAACAACAACAACGTCAAATAAACAACAACAACAACAACGTCAAATAAACAACAACAACAACAATAAAAACAACAACAACGTCAAATAAATAACACCAAACAACAACGTCAAATATACAACGTCAACAACAACAACAACGTCAACAACAAAAACAACAACGTCAAATAAACAACAACAAGAACTATGTCAACAACAACAACAACGTCAAATAAACAACAACAACAACAATAACGTCAACTAAACAACAACAACAACAACATCAAATAAACAACAACCACAACAACAACGTCAAATAAACAACACAAACAACAACAACAACGTCAAATAAACAACAAAAACAACAACAACAATGTCACCAACATTAACAACGTCAAATAAATAACAACAATAACAACGTCAAATAAACAACAACAACAACAACGTCAACAACAACAACAACATCAAAATAACAACAACAACAACAACAATAACAACATTAAAATAAACAACAACAACACCGTCAAATAAACAACAACAACAACAACGTCAAATAAACAACAACAAGAACAACGTTAAATAAACAACAACAACAACAACAACGTCAAATAAATAACAACAACAACAACAACAACGTCAAATAAACAACAACAACAACAATAACAACAACAACGTGAAATAAACAACAGTAACAACAATGTCAACAACATTAACAACGTCAAATAAACAACAACAAGAACAACGTTAAATAAACAACAACAACAACAACAACAACAACAACGTCAACAACAACAACAACGTCAAATAAACAACAACAACAACAACAACGTCAAATAAACAACAACAACAACAACGTCAAATAAACAACAACAACAACAACAACGTCAAATAAACAACAACAATAACAACATCAAATAAACAACAACTACAACAACAACGTCAAATAAACAACAACAACAACAATGTCAACAACATTGTCAAATAAACAACAACAACAATGTCAAATAAACAACAACAACTAAAACAACGTCAAATAAACAACAACAATAACAACAACGTCAAATAAACAACAACACCAACAACGTCAACAACAACAACAACAACAACAACAGTGTCAAATAAACAACAACAACAGCAACAACGTCAACAATAACAACAATGTCAAATAAACAACAACAACAATGTCAAATAAACAACAACAACAATGTCAAATAAACAACAACAACAACAACAGCAATGTCCACAACAACAACAACGTCAAATAAAAAACAACAACAACGTCAAATAAACAACAACGTTAACAACATCAACAATGTCAAATAAACAACAACAACAATAACTATGTCAACAACAACGATAATGTCAAATAAACAACAACAACAACAACGTCAAATAAACAACAACAACAACAACACCGTCAAATAAACAACAACAACAACAACAACAACAACAACGTCAAATAAACAACAACAACAACAACGTCAAATAAACAACAACAACAACGTCAAATAAACAACAACAACAACGTCAACAACAACAACAACGTCAAATAAACAACAACAACAACGTCAACAACAACAACAACAACGTCAAATAAACAACAACAACAACGTCAAATAAACAATAACAACAACAATGTCAAATAAACAACAACAACGTCAAATAAACAACAACAACAACAACGTCAAATAAACAACAACAACAACAATAACAACAACAACAACGTCAAATAAATAACAACAACAACAACAACGTCAAATATACAACGTCAACAACAACAACAACGTCAAATAAACAACAAAACCAACAACGTCAACAACAATAACAACAACAACAATGTCAAATAAACAACAACAACAACAACAATGTCAAATAAACAACAACAACAACAACGTCAAATAAACAACAACAACAACAACGTCAAATAAACAACAACAACAATGTCAACAACAACAACAACGTCAAATAAACAACAATAAGAACTATGTCAACAACAACAACAACGTCAAATAAACAACAACAACAACGTCAACAACAACAACGTCAAATAAACAACAACAACAACAACGTCAAATAAACAACAACAACACCGTCAAATAAACAACAACAACAACAACAACGTCAAATAAACAAAAACAACAACGTCAAATAAACAACAACAACAACAACAACAACGTCAACAACAACAACAACGTCAAATAAACAACAACAACAACAACAACAACGTCAACAACAACAACAACGTCAAATAAACAACAACAACAACGTCAAATAAACAATAACAACAACAATGTCAAATAAACAACAACAACGTCAAATAAACAACAACAACAACAACGTCAAATAAACAACAACAACAACAACGTCAAATAAATATCAACAACAACAACAACGTCAAATATACAACGTCAACAACAACAACAACGTCAAATAAACAACAACACCAACAACGTCAACAACAACAACAACAACAACAACAATGTCAAATAAACAACAACAACAATGTCAAATAAACAACAACAACAACGTCAAATAAACAACAACAACAACGTCAAATAAACAACAACAACAACGTCAAATAAACAACAACAACAACGTCAATAACAAAAACAACAACGTCAAATAAACAACAACAAGAACTATGTCAACAACAACAACAACGTCAAATAAACAACAACAACAACAACGTCAACAACAACAACGTCAAATAAACAACAACAACAACAACAACGTCAAATAAACAACAACAACACCGTCAAATAAACAACAACAACAACAACGTCAAATAAACAACAACAACAACGTCAAATAAATAACAACAACAACGTCAAATAAACAACAACAACATCAACAACAACAACAACGTCAAATAAACAACAACAACAACAACGTCAACAACAACAACAACGTCAAATAAACAACAACAACGTCAAATAAACAATAACAACAACAATGTCAAATAAACAACAACAACGTCAAATAAACAACAACAACAACAACGTCAAATAAACAACAACAACAACAACGTAAAATAAATAACAACAACAACAACGTCAAATATACAACGTCAACAACAACAACAACGTCAAATAAACAACAACACCAACAACGTCAACAACAACAACAACAACAACAATGTCAAATAAACAACAACAACAACAACAATGTCAAATAAACAACAACAACAACAACGTCAAATAAACAACAACAACAACGTCAAATAAACAACAACAACGTTAACAACAACAACAACGTCAAATAAACAACAACCATAACAATAACGTCAACAACAACAACAACAACGTCAAATAAACAACAACAACGTCAATTAAACAATAACACCAACAATGTCAAATAAACAACAACAACGTCAAATAAACAACAACAACAACAACGTCAAATAAACAACAACAACAACAATAAAAACAACAACAACGTCAAATAAATAACAACAACAACAACGTCAAATATACAACGTCAACAACAACAACAACGTCAACAACAAAAACAACAACGTCAAATAAACAACAACAAGAACTATGTCAACAACAACAACAACGTCAAATAAACAACAACAACAACAACGTCAACAACAACAACATCAAATAAACAACAACAACAACAACAACGTCAAATAAACAACAACAACACCGTCAAATAAACAACAACAACAACAACGTCAAATAAACAACAACAATAACGTCAAATAAACAACAACAACAACGTCAACGTCAACAACAACAACAACAATGTCAAATAAACAACAATAAAAACAACAACACCGTCAACAACAACAACAATGTCAAATAAACAACAACAACAACAACGTCAAATAAACAACAACGTCAACAACAACAACAACGTCAAATAAACAACAACAACAACAACACCGCCAAATAAACAACAACAACAACAACAACGTCAAATAAACAACAACAACAACAACGTCAAATAAACAACAACAAGAACAACAACAACAACAACGTCAAATAAACAACAACAACAACATCGTCAAATAAACAACAACAATAACAACAACGTCAACTAAACAACAACAACAACAACAACAACGTCAAATAAATAACAACCACAACAACAACGTCAAATAAACAACAACAACAACAACGTCAAATAAACAACAAAAACAACAACAACAATGTCAACAACATTAAGAAAGTCAAATAAACAACAACAACACCAACGTCAAATAAACAACAACAACAACAACAACGTCAAATAAACAACAAAAACAAAGACAACAACAACAACAACAACAATAACAACGTTAAAAATAACAACAACAATAACGTCAAATAAACAACAATAACAACAACAACGTCAAATAAACAACAACAACAACAACAACAACAACGTCAAATAACAACAACAACGTCAAATAAACAACAACAACAACAACGTCAAATAAACAACAACAACAACGTCAAATAAACAACAACAACAACAACATCAAATAAACAACAACAACAACAACATCAACAATAACAAAAACGTCAAATAAACAACTACGTCAACAACAACAACTACGTCAAATACACAACAACAACAACGTCAAATAAACAACAACAACAACAATGTCAACAACAACAACGTCAAATAAAGAACAACAACAACGTCAAATAAACAAAAACAACTAAAACAACGTCAAATAAACAACAACAACAACAACAACAACGTCGAATAAACAACAACACCTACAACGTCAACAACAACAACAACAATGTCAAATAAACAACAACAACAACGTCAACAACAACAACAATGTCAAATAAACAACAACAACAATGTCAAATAAACAACAACAACAACGTCAAATAAACAACAACAACAACGTCAAATAAACAACAACAACAACAACGTCAAATAAACAACAACAACAACGTCAAATAAACAAAAACAACAACTATGTCAACAACAACAACAACGTCAAATAAACAACAACAACAACGTCAACAACAACAACAACGTCAAATAAACAACAACAACAACAACGTCAAATAAACAACAACAACACCGTCAAATAAACAACAACAACAACAACGTCAAATAAACAACAACAACAACAACGTCAACACCAATAACAACAACGTCAAATAAACAACAACAACAACAACAACAACTATGTCAACACCAACAACGTCAAATAAACAACAACAACAACAACGTCAACAACAACAACAACGTCAAATAAACAAAAAAAACAACAACGTCAAATAAACAACAACAACACCGTCAAATAAACAACAACAATCACAACGTCAAATAAACAACAACAAGAACAACGTTAAATAAACAACAACAACAACAACAACGTCAAATAAATAACAGCAACAACAACAACAACGTCAAATAAACAACAACAACAACAATAACAACAACAACGTGAAATAAACAACAGTAACAACAATGTCAACAACATTAACAACGTCAAATAAACAACAACAAGAACAACGTTAAATAAACAACAACAACAACAACAATGTCAACAACAACAACAACGTCAAATAAACAACAACAACAACAACGTCAAATAAACAACAATAACAATAACGTCAAATAAACAACAGCAACAACAACGTCAAATAAACAACAACAATAACAACTACGTCAATTAAGCAACAACAACAACAACAAATACAACAACAACAACAACAACAACAACGTCAAATAAACAACAACAAAAACAACAACAACATCAACAACAACAAAAATGTCAAATAAACAACAACTACAACGTCAACGACAATAACTACGTCAAATAAACAACAACAACAACGTCAAATAAACAATAAAAACAACAACAACGTCAACAACAAATACATCAAATAAACAACAAAAATAACAACGTCAAATAAACAACAACAATAACAACAACAACGTCAAATAAACAACAACGTCAACAACAACAACAACGTGAAATAAACAACAACAACTATGTCAACAACAACAACAACATCAAATAAACTACAACTACAACAACAACGTCAACATTAACAACAACGTCAAATAAACAACAACAACAACAACAACGTCAAATAAACAACAACAACAACACCGTCAAATAAACAATAACAACAACAACAATAACGTCAAATAAAAAACAACAACAACAACAACAACGACAAATAAACAACAACAACAACAACATCAACAACAACAAAAACGTCAAATAAACAACAACAACAACGTCAACAACAACAACTACGTCAAATAAACAATAACAACAACGTCAAATAAACAACAACAAGAACAATGTCAATAACAACAACGTCAAATAAACAACAACATCAACGTCAAATAAAAAACAACAACAACAACGTCAAATAAACAACAACACCAACAACGTCAACAACAACAACAACAATGTTAAATAAACAACAACAATAACAACGTCAACAACAACAAAAACGTCAAATAAACAACAACAACGTCAACAACAACAACTACGTCAAATAAACAACAACAACTACGTCAAATAAATAATAACCACAACAACAACAACGTCAAATAAACAACAACAACAACGTCAAATAAACAACAGCAACAACGCCAAATAAACAACAACAACAACAACGTCAAATAAACAACAACAACAACGTCAACGTCAACAACAACAACAACAACAATGTCAAATAAACAACAATAAAAACAACAACACCGTCAACAACAACAACAATGTCAAATAAACAAACAACAACAACAACGTCAAATAAACAACAACGTCAACAACAACAACAACGTCAAATAAACAACAATAACAACAACACCGCCAAATAAACAACAACAACAACAACAACGTCAAATAAACAACAACAACAACAACGTCAAATAAACAACAACAAGAACAACAACAACAACAACAACGTCAAATAAACAACAACAACAACAACGTCAAATAAACAACAACAATAACAACAACGTCAACTAAACAACAACAACAACAACAACGTCAAATAAACAACAACCACAACAACAACGTCAAATAAACAACAACAACAACAACAACGTCAAATAAACAACAACAGCACCAACGTCAACAATAACAACAACAACATCAAATAAACAACAACAACAACAACGTCTAATAAAATACAACAACAACAACGTCAAATAAACAACAAAAACAATGAGAAAAAAAACGTCAAATAAACAACAACAACAACAACAACGTCAAATAAACAACAACAACAACAACGTCAAATAAACAACAACAACAACAACGTCAAATAAACAACAACAACAACAACAATAACAACAACAACAGCGTCAAATAAACAACAACAACAACAACGTCAAATAAACAACAACAACAACGTCAAATAAACAAAACAAAAACAACAACTACATCAACAACAACAAAAACGTCAAATAAACAACAACAACAACAACAACAACGTTAACAACAACAACGTCAAATAAACAACAACAACAACGTCAAATAAACAATAACAACAACAACAACGTCAACAACAACAACGTCAAATAAACAACAACAACAACAACAACGTCAAATAAACAACAACAACAATGTCAAATAAACAACAACAACAACGTCAAATAAACAACGACAACAACAACAACGTCAAATAAACAACAACAACAAAAACGTCAACAACAACAACGTCAAATAAACAACAAAAACAAAGACAACAACAACGTCAAATAAACAACAACAACAACAATAACGTCAACTAAACAACAACAACAACAACATCAAATAAACAACAACCATAACAACAACGTCAAATAAACAACACAAACAACAACAACAACGTCAAATAAACAACAAAAACAACAACAACAATGTCACCAACATTAACAACGTCAAATAAATAACAACAATAACAACGTCAAATAAACAACAACAACAACAACGTCAACAACAACAACAACATCAAAATAACAACAACAACAACAACAATAACAACATTAAAATAAACAACAACAACACCGTCAAATAAACAACAACAACAACAACGTCAAATAAACAACAACAAGAACAACGTTAAATAAACAACAACAACAACAACAACGTCAAATAAATAACAACAACAACAACAACAATGTCAAATAAACAACAACAACAACAATAACAACAACAACGTGAAATAAACAACAGTAACAACAATGTCAACAACATTAACAACGTCAAATAAACAACAACAAGAACAACGTTAAATAAACAACAACAACAACAACAACAACAACGTCAACAACAACAACAACGTCAAATAAACAACAACAACAACAACAACAACGTCAAATAAACAAC
>OX451739.1:319372268-319402268 GCA_948472305.1 Vicia faba | reverse complement strand
AACAACAACAACGTCAAATAAACAACAAAAATAACAACGTCAAATAAACAACAACAATAACAACAACAACGTCAAATAAACAACAACGTCAACAACAACAACAACGTGAAATAAACAACAACAACTATGTCAACAACAACAACAACATCAAATAAACTACAACTACAACAACAATGTCAACATTAACAACAACGTCAAATAAACAACAACAACAACAACGTCAAATAAACAACAACAACAACACCGTCAAATAAACAACAACAACAACAACAACAACGTCAAATAAAAAACAACAACAACAACAACGAAAAATAAACAACAACAACAACAACATCAACAACAACAAAAACGTCAAATAAACAACAACAACAACGTCAACAACAACAACTACGTCAAATAAACAATAACAACAACGTCAAATAAACAACAACAAGAACAATGTCAATAACAACAACGTCAAATAAACAACAACATCAACGTAAAATAAACAACAACAACAACAACGTCAAATAAACAACAACACCAACAACGTCAACAACAACAATGTTAAATAAACAACAACAATAACAACGTCAACAACAACAAAAACGTCAAATAAACAACAACAACGTCAACAACAACAACTACGTCAAATAAACAACAACAACTACGTCAAATAAATAATAACAACAACAACAACAACGTCAAATAAACAACAACAACAACGTCAAATAAACAACAGCAACAACGCCAAATAAACAACAACAACAACAACAACGTCAAATAGACAACAACAACAACGTCAACGTCAACAACAACAACAGCATTGTCAAATAAACAACAATAAAAACAACAACACCGTCAACAACAACAACAATGTCAAATAAACAACAACAACAACAACGTCAAATAAACAACAACGTCAACAACAACAACAACGTCAAATAAACAACAACAACAACAACACCGCCAAATAAACAACAACAACAACAACAACGTCAAATAAACAACAACAACAACAACGCCAAATAAACAACAACAAGAACAACAACAACAACAACAACGTCAAATAAACAACAACAACAACGTCAAATAAACAACAACAATAACAACAACGTCAACTAAACAACAACAACAACAACAACATCAAATAAACAACAACAACAACAACGTCTAATAAACAACAACAATAACAATGTCAAATAAACAACAAAAACAATGACAAAAAAAACGTCAAATAAACAACAACAACAACAACAACGTCAAATAAACAACAACAACAACGTCAAATAAACAACAACAACAACAACGTCAAATAAACAACAACAACAACAACAATAACAACAACAACAACGTCAAATAAACAACAACAACAACAACGTCAAATAAACAAAAACAAAAACAACAACTACATCAACAACAACAAAAACGTCAAATAAACAACAACAACAACAACAACGTTAACAACAACAACTACGTCAAATAAACAACAACAACAACGTCAAATAAACAATAACAACAACAACAACAACGTCAACAACAACAACGTCAAATAAACAACAATAACAACAAC
Organism: Vicia faba; assembly: GCA_948472305.1. Lineage (NCBI taxonomy): Eukaryota > Viridiplantae > Streptophyta > Magnoliopsida > Fabales > Fabaceae > Vicia > Vicia faba. Next base: position 319,400,716 of record OX451739.1, on the reverse strand, counting down.
AACGTCAAATAAACAACAACAACAACAACGTCAAATAAACAACAACAACAACAACGTCAAATAAACAACGACAACAACAACAACGTCAAATAAACAACAACAACAAAAACGTCAACAACAACAACGTCAAATAAACAACAAAAACAAAGACAACAACAACGTCAAATAAACAACAACAACAACAATAACGTCAACTAAACAACAACAACAACAACATCAAATAAACAACAACCACAACAACAACGTCAAATAAACAACAAAAACAACAACAACAATGTCACCAACATTAACAACGTCAAATAAATAACAACAATAACAACGTCAAATAAACAACAACAACAACAACAACGTCAACAACAACAACAACATCAAAATAACAACAACAACAACAATAACAACGTTAAAAATAACAACAATAATAACGTCACATAAACAACAACAACAACGTCAAATAAACAACAACAACAACAACAAATACAACAACAACAACGTCAAATAACGACAACAACGTCAAATAAACAACAACAACAACAACGTCAAATAAACAACAACAACAACGTCAAATAAACAACAACAACAACATCAAATAAATAACAACAACAACAACAACAACAACGTCAAATAAACAACAACAACAACAACGTCAAATAAACAACAACAACAACGTCAAATAAACAAGAACAACAACGTCAAATAAACAAAAACAACAACTATGTCAACAACAACAACAACGTCAACAACAACAACAACGTCAAATAAACAACAACAACAACAACAACGTCAAATAAACAACAACAACACCGTCAAATAAACAACAATAACAACAACGTCAAATAAACAACAACAACAACAACAACGTCAAAACCAATAACAACAACGTAAAATAAACAACAACAACAACAACTATGTCAACAACAACAACGTCAAATAAACAACAACAACAACAACGTCAACAACAACAACAACGTCAAATAAACAAAAAAAACAACAACGTCAAATAAACAACAACAACACCGTCAAATAAACAACAACAACAACAACGTCAAATAAACAACAACAAGAACATCGTTAAATAAACAACAACAACAACAACAACAACGTCAAATAAATAACAGCAACAACAACAACAACGTCAAATAAACAACAACAACAACAATAACAACAACAACGTGAAATAAACAACAGTAACAACAATGTCAACAACATTAACAACGTCAAATAAACAACAACAAGAACAACGTTAAATAAACAACAACAACAACAACGTCAACAACAACAACAACAACGTCAAATAAACAACAACAACAACAACGTCAAATAAACAACAATAACAATAACGTCAAATAAACAACAGCAACAACAACGTCAAATAAACAACAACAATAACAACTACGTCAATTAAGCAACAACAACAACAACAAATACAACAACAACAACAACAACGTCAAATAAACAACAACAAAAACAACAACAACATCAACAACAACAAAAATGTCAAATAAACAACAACTACAACGTCAACGACAATAACTACGTCAAATAAACAACAACAACAACAACGTCAAATAAACAATAAAAACAACAACAACGTCAACAACAACAACGTCAAATAAACAACAACAACGTCAAATAAACAACAAAAATAACAACGTCAAATAAACAACAACAATAACAACAACAACGTCAAATAAACAACAACGTCAACAACAACAACAACGTGAAATAAACAACAACAACTATGTCAACAACAACAACAACATCAAATAAACTACAACTACAACAACAACGTCAACATTAACAACAACGTCAAATAAACAACAACAACAACAACGTCAAATAAACAACAACAACAACACCGTCAAATAAACAACAACAACAACAACGTCAAATAAAAAACAACAACAACAACAACGAAAAATAAACAACAACAACAACAACATCAACAACAACAAAAACGTCAAATAAACAACAACAACAACGTCAACAACAACAACTACGTCAAATAAACAATAACAACAACGTCAAATAAACAACAACAAGAACAATGTCAATAACAACAACGTCAAATAAACAACAACATCAACGTAAAATAAAAAACAACAATAACAACGTCAAATAAACAACAACACCAACAACGTCAACAACAACAACAACAACAATGTTAAATAAACAACAACAGTAACAACGTCAACAACAACAAAAACGTCAAATAAACAACAACAACGTCAACAACAACAACTACGTCAAATAAACAACAACAACTACGTCAAATAAATAATAACAACAACAACAACAACGTCAAATAAACAACAACAACAACGTCAAATAAACAACAGCAACAACGCCAAATAAACAACCACAACAACAACGTCAAATAAACAACAACAACAACGTCAACGTCAACAACAACAACAGCAATGTCAAATAAACAACAATAAAAACAACAACACCGTCAACAACAACAACAATGTCAAATAAACAACAACAACAACAACGTCAAATAAACAACAACGTCAACAACAACAACAACGTCAAATAAACAACAACAACAACAACACCGCCAAATAAACAACAACAACAACAACGTCAAATAAACAACAACAACAACAACGTCAAATAAACAACAACAAGAACAACAACAACAACAACGTCAAATAAACAACAACAACAACGTCAAATAAACAACAACAATAACAACAACGTCAACTAAACAACAACAACAACAACAACGTCAAATAAACAACAACCACAACAACAACGTCAAATAAACAACAACAACAACAACGTCAAATAAACAACAACAGCACCAACGTCAACAAGAACAACAACATCAAATAAACAACAACAACAACGTCTAATAAACAACAACAATAACAACGTCAAATAAACAACAAAAACAATGACAAAAAAAACGTCAAATAAACAACAACAACAACAACGTCAAATAAACAACAACAACAACAACGTCAAATAAACAACAACAACAACAACAATAACAACAACAACAGCGTCAAATAAACAACAACAACAACAACGTCAAATAAACAACAACAACAACGTCAAATAAACAAAAACAAAAACAACAACTACATCAACAACAACAAAAACGTCAAATAAACAACAACAACAACAACGTTAACAACAACAACTACGTCAAATAAACAACAACAACAACGTCAAATAAACAATAACAACAACAACAACAACGTTAACAACAACAACGTCAAATAAACAACAATAACAACAACAACGTCAAATAAACAACAACAACAACGTCAAATAAACAACAACAACAACAACGTCAAATAAACAACGACAACAACAACAACGTCAAATAAACAACAACAACAAAAACGTCAACAACAACAACGTCAAATAAACAACAAAAACAAAGACAACAACAACGTCAAATAAACAACAACAACAACAATAACGTCAACTAAACAACAACAACAACAACATCAAATAAACAACAACCACAACAACAACGTCAAATAAACAACAAAAACAACAACAACAATGTCACCAACATTAACAACGTCAAATAAATAACAACAATAACAACGGCAAATAAACAACAACAACAACAACAACGTCAACAACAACAACAACAATATCAAAATAACAACAACAACAACAATAACAACGTTAAAAATAACAACAACAATAACGTCACATAAACAACAACAACAACATCAAATAAATAACAACAACAACAACAAATACAACAACAACAACGTCAAATAACGACAACAACGTCAAATAAACAACAACAACACCGTCAAATAAACAACAACAATCACAACGTCAAATAAACAACAACAAGAACAACGTTAAATAAACAACAACAACAACAACAACATCAAATAAATAACAGCAACAACAACAACAACGTCAAATAAACAACAACAACAACAATAACAACAACAACGTGAAATAAACAACAGTAACAACAATGTCAACAACATTAACAACGTCAAATAAACAACAACAAAAACAACGTTAAATAAACAACAACAACAACAACAATGTCAACAACAACAACAACGTCAAATAAACAACAACAACAACAACGTCAAATAAACAACAATAACAATAACGTCAAATAAACAACAGCAACAACAACGTCAAATAAACAACAACAATAACAACTACGTCAATTAAGCAACAACAACAACAACAAATACAACAACAACAACAACAACAACGTCAAATAAACAACAACAAAAACAACAACAACATCAACAACAACAAAAATGTCAAATAAACAACAACGTCAACGTCAACGACAATAACTACGTCAAATAAACAACAACAACAACGTCAAATAAACAATAAAAACAACAACAACGTCAACAACAACAACGTCAAATAAACAACAAAAATAACAACGTCAAATAAACAACAACAATAACAACAACAACGTCAAATAAACAACAACGTCAACAACAACAACAACGTGAAATAAACAACAACAACTATGTCAACAACAACAACAACATCAAATAAACTACAACTACAACAACAATGTCAACATTAACAACAACGTCAAATAAACAACAACAACAACAACGTCAAATAAACAACAACAACAACACCGTCAAATAAACAACAACAACAACAACAACAACGTCAAATAAAAAACAACAACAACAACAACGAAAAATAAACAACAACAACAACAACATCAACAACAACAAAAACGTCAAATAAACAACAACAACAACGTCAACAACAACAACTACGTCAAATAAACAATAACAACAACGTCAAATAAACAACAACAAGAACAATGTCAATAACAACAACGTCAAATAAACAACAACATCAACGTAAAATAAACAACAACAACAACAACGTCAAATAAACAACAACACCAACAACGTCAACAACAACAATGTTAAATAAACAACAACAATAACAACGTCAACAACAACAAAAACGTCAAATAAACAACAACAACGTCAACAACAACAACTACGTCAAATAAACAACAACAACTACGTCAAATAAATAATAACAACAACAACAACAACGTCAAATAAACAACAACAACAACGTCAAATAAACAACAGCAACAACGCCAAATAAACAACAACAACAACAACAACGTCAAATAGACAACAACAACAACGTCAACGTCAACAACAACAACAGCATTGTCAAATAAACAACAATAAAAACAACAACACCGTCAACAACAACAACAATGTCAAATAAACAACAACAACAACAACGTCAAATAAACAACAACGTCAACAACAACAACAACGTCAAATAAACAACAACAACAACAACACCGCCAAATAAACAACAACAACAACAACAACGTCAAATAAACAACAACAACAACAACGCCAAATAAACAACAACAAGAACAACAACAACAACAACAACGTCAAATAAACAACAACAACAACGTCAAATAAACAACAACAATAACAACAACGTCAACTAAACAACAACAACAACAACAACATCAAATAAACAACAACAACAACAACGTCTAATAAACAACAACAATAACAATGTCAAATAAACAACAAAAACAATGACAAAAAAAACGTCAAATAAACAACAACAACAACAACAACGTCAAATAAACAACAACAACAACGTCAAATAAACAACAACAACAACAACGTCAAATAAACAACAACAACAACAACAATAACAACAACAACAACGTCAAATAAACAACAACAACAACAACAACGTCAAATAAACAAAAACAAAAACAACAACTACATCAACAACAACAAAAACGTCAAATAAACAACAACAACAACAACAACGTTAACAACAACAACTACGTCAAATAAACAACAACAACAACGTCAAATAAACAATAACAACAACAACAACAACGTCAACAACAACAACGTCAAATAAACAACAATAACAACAACAACGTCAAATAAACAACAACAACAACAACGTCAAATAAACAACAACAACAACAACGTCAAATAAACAACGACAACAACAACAACGTCAAATAAACAACAACAACAAAAACGTCAACAACAACAACGTCAAATAAACAACAAAAACAAAGACAACAACAACGTCAAATAAACAACAACAACAACAATAACGTCAACTAAACAACAACAACAACAACATCAAATAAACAACAACCACAACAACAACGTCAAATAAACAACAAAAACAACAACAACAATGTCACCAACATTAACAACGTCAAATAAATAACAACAATAACAACGTCAAATAAACAACAACAACAACAACAACGTCAACAACAACAACAACATCAAAATAACAACAACAACAACAATAACAACGTTAAAAATAACAACAATAATAACGTCACATAAACAACAACAACAACGTCAAATAAACAACAACAACAACAACAAATACAACAACAACAACGTCAAATAACGACAACAACGTCAAATAAACAACAACAACAACAACGTCAAATAAACAACAACAACAACGTCAAATAAACAACAACAACAACATCAAATAAATAACAACAACAACAACAACAACAACGTCAAATAAACAACAACAACAACAACGTCAAATAAACAACAACAACAACGTCAAATAAACAAGAACAACAACGTCAAATAAACAAAAACAACAACTATGTCAACAACAACAACAACGTCAACAACAACAACAACGTCAAATAAACAACAACAACAACAACAACGTCAAATAAACAACAACAACACCGTCAAATAAACAACAATAACAACAACGTCAAATAAACAACAACAACAACAACAACGTCAAAACCAATAACAACAACGTAAAATAAACAACAACAACAACAACTATGTCAACAACAACAACGTCAAATAAACAACAACAACAACAACGTCAACAACAACAACAACGTCAAATAAACAAAAAAAACAACAACGTCAAATAAACAACAACAACACCGTCAAATAAACAACAACAACAACAACGTCAAATAAACAACAACAAGAACATCGTTAAATAAACAACAACAACAACAACAACAACGTCAAATAAATAACAGCAACAACAACAACAACGTCAAATAAACAACAACAACAACAATAACAACAACAACGTGAAATAAACAACAGTAACAACAATGTCAACAACATTAACAACGTCAAATAAACAACAACAAGAACAACGTTAAATAAACAACAACAACAACAACGTCAACAACAACAACAACAACGTCAAATAAACAACAACAACAACAACGTCAAATAAACAACAATAACAATAACGTCAAATAAACAACAGCAACAACAACGTCAAATAAACAACAACAATAACAACTACGTCAATTAAGCAACAACAACAACAACAAATACAACAACAACAACAACAACGTCAAATAAACAACAACAAAAACAACAACAACATCAACAACAACAAAAATGTCAAATAAACAACAACTACAACGTCAACGACAATAACTACGTCAAATAAACAACAACAACAACAACGTCAAATAAACAATAAAAACAACAACAACGTCAACAACAACAACGTCAAATAAACAACAACAACGTCAAATAAACAACAAAAATAACAACGTCAAATAAACAACAACAATAACAACAACAACGTCAAATAAACAACAACGTCAACAACAACAACAACGTGAAATAAACAACAACAACTATGTCAACAACAACAACAACATCAAATAAACTACAACTACAACAACAACGTCAACATTAACAACAACGTCAAATAAACAACAACAACAACAACGTCAAATAAACAACAACAACAACACCGTCAAATAAACAACAACAACAACAACGTCAAATAAAAAACAACAACAACAACAACGAAAAATAAACAACAACAACAACAACATCAACAACAACAAAAACGTCAAATAAACAACAACAACAACGTCAACAACAACAACTACGTCAAATAAACAATAACAACAACGTCAAATAAACAACAACAAGAACAATGTCAATAACAACAACGTCAAATAAACAACAACATCAACGTAAAATAAAAAACAACAATAACAACGTCAAATAAACAACAACACCAACAACGTCAACAACAACAACAACAACAATGTTAAATAAACAACAACAGTAACAACGTCAACAACAACAAAAACGTCAAATAAACAACAACAACGTCAACAACAACAACTACGTCAAATAAACAACAACAACTACGTCAAATAAATAATAACAACAACAACAACAACGTCAAATAAACAACAACAACAACGTCAAATAAACAACAGCAACAACGCCAAATAAACAACCACAACAACAACGTCAAATAAACAACAACAACAACGTCAACGTCAACAACAACAACAGCAATGTCAAATAAACAACAATAAAAACAACAACACCGTCAACAACAACAACAATGTCAAATAAACAACAACAACAACAACGTCAAATAAACAACAACGTCAACAACAACGTCAAATAAACAACAACAACAACAACACCGCCAAATAAACAACAACAACAACAACGTCAAATAAACAACAACAACAACAACGTCAAATAAACAACAACAAGAACAACAACAACAACAACGTCAAATAAACAACAACAACAACGTCAAATAAACAACAACAATAACAACAACGTCAACTAAACAACAACAACAACAACAACGTCAAATAAACAACAACCACAACAACAACGTCAAATAAACAACAACAACAACAACGTCAAATAAACAACAACAGCACCAACGTCAACAAGAACAACAACATCAAATAAACAACAACAACAACGTCTAATAAACAACAACAATAACAACGTCAAATAAACAACAAAAACAATGACAAAAAAAACGTCAAATAAACAACAACAACAACAACGTCAAATAAACAACAACAACAACAACGTCAAATAAACAACAACAACAACAACAATAACAACAACAACAGCGTCAAATAAACAACAACAACAACAACGTCAAATAAACAACAACAACAACGTCAAATAAACAAAAACAAAAACAACAACTACATCAACAACAACAAAAACGTCAAATAAACAACAACAACAACAACGTTAACAACAACAACTACGTCAAATAAACAACAACAACAACGTCAAATAAACAATAACAACAACAACAACAACGTTAACAACAACAACGTCAAATAAACAACAATAACAACAACAACGTCAAATAAACAACAACAACAACGTCAAATAAACAACAACAACAACAACGTCAAATAAACAACGACAACAACAACAACGTCAAATAAACAACAACAACAAAAACGTCAACAACAACAACGTCAAATAAACAACAAAAACAAAGACAACAACAACGTCAAATAAACAACAACAACAACAATAACGTCAACTAAACAACAACAACAACAACATCAAATAAACAACAACCACAACAACAACGTCAAATAAACAACAAAAACAACAACAACAATGTCACCAACATTAACAACGTCAAATAAATAACAACAATAACAACGGCAAATAAACAACAACAACAACAACAACGTCAACAACAACAACAACAATATCAAAATAACAACAACAACAACAATAACAACGTTAAAAATAACAACAACAATAACGTCACATAAACAACAACAACAACATCAAATAAATAACAACAACAACAACAAATACAACAACAACAACGTCAAATAACGACAACAACGTCAAATAAACAACAACAACAACAACGTCAAATAAACAACAACAACAACGTCAAATAAACAACAACAACAACATCAAATAAATAACAACAACAACAACAACGTCAAATAAACAACAACAACAACGTCAAATAAAAAAACAACAACAACGTCAAATAAACAAGAACAACAACGTCAAATAAACAAAAACAACAACTATGTCAACAACAACAACAACGTCAACAACAACAACAACGTCAAATAAACAACAACAACAACAACAACAACGTCAAATAAACAACAACAACACCGTCAAATAAACAACAATAACAACAACGTCAAATAAACAATAACAACAACAACAACGTCAACACCAATAACAACAACGTAAAATAAACAACAACAACAACAACTATGTCAACAACAACAACGTCAAATAAACAACAACAACAACAACGTCAACAACAACAACAACGTCAAATGAACAAAAAAAACAACAACGTCAAATAAACAACAACAACACCGTCAAATAAACAACAACAACAACGTCAAATAAACAACAACAAGAACAACGTTAAATAAACAACAACAACAACAACAACAACGTCAAATAAATAACAACAACAACAACAACGTCAAATAAACAACAACAACAACAATAACAACAACAACGTGAAATAAACAACAGTAACAACAATGTCAACAACATTAACAACGTCAAATAAACAACAACAAGAACAACGTTAAATAAACAACAACAACAACAACAACAACAACAACGTCAACAACAACAACAACGTCAAATAAACAACAACAACAACAACAACGTCAAATAAACCACAACAACAACAACAACGTCAAATAAACAACAACAACAACGTCAAATAAACAACAACAACAACAACAACAACAACGTCAAATAAACAACAACAACAAATACAACAACAACAACGTCAAATAACAAAAACAACGTCAAATAAACAACAATAACAACGTCAAATAAACAACAACAACAACATCAAATAAACAACAACTACAACAACAACGTCAAATAAACAACAACAACAACAACAACAATGTCAACAACAACGTCAAATAAACAACAACAACAACGTCAAATAAACAACAACACCAACAACGTCAACAACAACAACAACAACAGTGTCAAATAAACAACAACAACAGCAACAACGTCAACAATAACAACAATGTCAAATAAACAACAACAACAATGTCAAATAAACAACAACAACAATGTCAAATAAACAACAACAACAACAACAACAACAATGTCCACAACAACAACAACGTCAAATAAACAACAACAACAACGTCAAATAAACAACAACGTTAACAACATCAACAATGTCAAATAAACAACAACAACAATAACTATGTCAACAACAACGACAATGTCAAATAAACAACAACAACAACAACGTCAACAACAACTACGTCAAATAAACAACAACAACAACAACGTCAAATAAACAACAACAACAACAACAACACCGTCAAATAAACAACAACAACAACAACAACACCGTCAAATAAACAACAACAACAACAACGTCAAATAAACAACAACAACAACGTCAAATAAACAACAACAACAACGTCAACAACAACAACAACGTCAAATAAACAACAACAACAACGTCAACAACAACAACAACAACGTCAAATAAACAATAACAACAACAATGTCAAATAAACAACAACAACGTCAAATAAACAACAACAACAACAACGTCAAATAAACAACAACAACAACAATAACAACAACAACAACGTCAAATAAATAACAACAACAACAACAACGTCAAATATACAACATCAACAACAACAACGTCAAATAAACAACAAAACCAACAACGTCAACAACAACAACAACAACAATCTCAAATAAACAACAACAACAACAACAATGTCAAATAAACAACAACAACAACGTCAAATAAACAACAACAACAACAACGTCAAATAAACAACAACAACAACGTCAAATAAACAACAACAACAACAACGTCAACAACAACAACAACGTCAAATAAACAACAACAAGAACTATGTCAACAACAACAACAACGTCAAATAAACAACAACAACAACGTCAACAACAACAACGTCAAATAAACAACAACAACAACAACGTCAAATAAACAACAACAACACCGTCAAATAAACAACAACAACAACAACGTCAAATAAACAACAACAACAACGTCAAATAAACAACAACAACAACAACGTCAACAACAACAACAACGTCAAATAAACAACAACAACAACAACAACGTCAACAACAACAACAACGTCAAATAAACAACAACAACAACGTCAAATAAACAATAACAACAACAATGTCAAATAAACAACAACAACGTCAAATAAACAACAACAACAACAACGTCAAATAAACAACAACAACAACAACGTCAAATAAATATCAACAACAACAACAACGTCAAATATACAACGTCAACAACAACAACAACGTCAAATAAACAACAACACCAACAACGTCAACAACAACAACAACAACAATGTCAAATAAACAACAACAACAACAATGTCAAATAAACAACAACAACAACAACGTCAAATAAACAACAACAACAACGTCAAATAAACAACAACAACAACGTCAAATAAACAACAACAACAACGTCAACAACAAAAACAACAACGTCAAATAAACAACAACAACAACAACGTCAAATAAACAACAACAACAACAACAACGTTAAATAAACAACAACAACGTCAAATAAACAATAACAACAACAATGTCAAATAAACAACAACAACGTCAAATAAACAACAACAACAACAACAACGTCAAATAAACAACAACAACAACAATAACAACAACAACAACAACGTCAAATAAATAACAACAACAACAACGTCAAATATACAACGTCAACAACAACAACAACTTCAAATAAACAACAACACCAACAACGTCAACAACAACAACAACAACAACAATGTCAAATAAACAACAACAACAACAATAATGTCAAATAAACAACAACAACAACAACGTCAAATAAACAACAACAACAACGTCAAATAAACAACAACAACAACGTCAAATAAACAACAACAACAACGTCAACAACAAAAACAACAACGTCAAATAAACAACAACAAGAACTATGTCAACAACAACAACAACAACGTCAAATAAATAACAACAACAACAACGTCAACAACAACAACGTCAAATAAACAACAACAACAACAACAACGTCAAATTAACAACAACAACAACAACATCAACAACAACAACAACAACGTCAAATAAACAACAACAACAACAACGTCAAATAAACAACAACAACACCGTCAACTAAACAACAACAACAACGTCAAATAAACAACAACAACAACGTCAAATAAACAACAACAACGTCAACAACAACAACAACGTCAAATAAACAACAACAACAACAACAACGTCAACAACAACAACAACGTCAAATAAACAACAACAACGTCAATTAAACAATAACACCAACAATGTCAAATAAACAACAACAACGTCAAATAAACAACAACAACAACAACGTCAAATAAACAACAACAACAACAATAAAAATAACAACAACGTCAAATAAATAACAACAACAACAACGTCAAATATACAACGTCAACAACAACAACAACGTTAACAACAAAAACAACAATGTCAAATAAACAACAACAAGAACTATGTCAACAACAACAACGTCAAATAAACAACAACAACAACATTGTCAACAACAACAACGTCAAATAAACAACAACAACAACAACGTCAAATAAACAACAACAACACCGTCAAATAAACAACAACAACAACAACGTCAAATAAACAACAACAACAACGTCAAATAAACAACAACAACGTCAACAACAACAACAACGTCAAATAAACAACAACAACAACGTCAAATAAACAACAACAACGTCAAATAAACAACAACAACGTCAAATAAACAATAACAACAACAATGTCAAATAAACAACATCAACGTCAAATAAACAATAACAACAACAATGTCAAATAAACAACAACAGCGTCAAATAAACAACAACAACAACAACGTCAAATAAACAACAACAACAACAATAAAAACAACAACAACGTCAAATAAATAACAACAACAACAACGTCAAATATACAACGTCAACAACAACAACAACGTCAAATAAACAACAACCACAACAACAATAACAACAACAACAACGTCAAATAAACAACAACAACAACGTCAAATAAACAACAACAACAACGTCAAATAAACAACAACAACAACAACACCGCCAAATAAACAACAACAACAACAACGTCAAATAAACAACAACAACAACAACGTCAAATAAACAACAACAAGAACAACAACAACAACAACGTCAAATAAATAACAACAACAACGTCAAATAAACAACAACAATAACAACAACGTCAACTAAACAACAACAACAACAACAACGTCAAATAAACAACAACCACAACAACAACGTCAAATAAACAACAACAACAACAACGTCAAATAAACAACAACAGCACCAACGTCAACAAGAACAACAACATCAAATAAACAACAACAACAACGTCTAATAAACAACAACAATAACAACGTCAAATAAACAACAAAAACAATGACAAAAAAAACGTCAAATAAACAACAACAACAACAACGTCAAATAAACAACAACAACAACAACGTCAAATAAACAACAACAACAACAACAATAACAACAACAACAGCGTCAAATAAACAACAACAACAACAATGTCAAATAAACAACAACAACAACGTCAAATAAACAAAAACAAAAACAACAACTACATCAACAACAACAAAAACGTCAAATAAACAACAACAACAACGTTAACAACAACAACTACGTCAAATAAACAACAACAACAACGTCAAATAAACAATAACAACAACAACAACAACGTCAACAACAACAACGTCAAATAAACAACAATAACAACAACAACGTCAAATAAACAACAACAACAACGTCAAATAAACAACAACAACAACAACGTCAAATAAACAACGACAACAACAACAACGTCAAATAAACAACAACAACAAAAACGTCAACAACAACAACGTCAAATAAACAACAAAAACAAAGACAACAACAACGTCAAATAAACAACAACAACAACAATAACGTCAACTAAACAACAACAACAACAACATCAAATAAACAACAACCACAACAACAACGTCAAATAAACAACAAAAACAACAACAACAATGTCACCAACATTAACAACGTCAAATAAATAACAACAATAACAACGGCAAATAAACAACAACAACAACAACAACGTCAACAACAACAACAATATCAAAATAACAACAACAACAACAATAACAACGTTAAAAATAACAACAACAATAACGTCACATAAACAACAACAACAACATCAAATAAATAACAACAACAACAACAAATACAACAACAACAACGTCAAATAACGACAACAACGTCAAATAAACAACAACAACAACAACGTCAAATAAACAACAACAACAACGTCAAATAAACAACAACAACAACATCAAATAAATAACAACAACAACAACAACAACGTCAAATAAACAACAACAACAACGTCAAATAAAAAAACAACAACAAAGTCAAATAAACAAGAACAACAACGTCAAATAAACAAAAACAACAACTATGTCAACAACAACAACAACGTCAACAACAACAACAACGTCAAATAAACAACAACAACAACAACAACGTCAAATAAACAACAACAACACCGTCAAATAAACAACAATAACAACAACGTCAAATAAACAATAACAACAACAACAACGTCAACACCAATAACAACAACGTAAAATAAACAACAACAACAACAACTATGTCAACAACAACAACGTCAAATAAACAACAACAACAACAACGTCAACAACAACAACAACGTCAAATGAACAAAAAAAACAACAACGTCAAATAAACAACAACAACACCGTCAAATAAACAACAACAACAACGTCAAATAAACAACAACAAGAACAACGTTAAATAAACAACAACAACAACAACAACAACGTCAAATAAATAACAACAACAACAACAACGTCAAATAAACAACAACAACAACAATAACAACAACAACGTGAAATAAACAACAGTAACAACAATGTCAACAACATTAACAACGTCAAATAAACAACAACAAGAACAACGTTAAATAAACAACAACAACAACAACAACAACAACAACAACGTCAACAACAACAACAACGTCAAATAAACAACAACAACAACAACAACGTCAAATAAACCACAACAACAACAACAACGTCAAATAAACAACAACAACAACGTCAAATAAACAACAACAACAACAACAACAACAACAACGTCAAATAAACAACAACAACAAATACAACAACAACAACGTCAAATAACAAAAACAACGTCAAATAAACAACAATAACAACGTCAAATAAACAACAACAACAACATCAAATAAACAACAACTACAACAACAACGTCAAATAAACAACAACAACAACAACAACAACAATGTCAACAACAACGTCAAATAAACAACAACAACAACGTCAAATAAACAACAACACCAACAACGTCAACAACAACAACAACAACAGTGTCAAATAAACAACAACAACAGCAACAACGTCAACAATAACAACAATGTCAAATAAACAACAACAACAATGTCAAATAAACAACAACAACAATGTCAAATAAACAACAACAACAACAACAACAACAATGTCCACAACAACAACAACGTCAAATAAACAACAACAACAACGTCAAATAAACAACAACGTTAACAACATCAACAATGTCAAATAAACAACAACAACAATAACTATGTCAACAACAACGACAATGTCAAATAAACAACAACAACAACAACGTCAACAACAACTACGTCAAATAAACAACAACAACAACAACGTCAAATAAACAACAACAACAACAACAACAACACCGTCAAATAAACAACAACAACAACAACAACACCGTCAAATAAACAACAACAACAACAACGTCAAATAAACAACAACAACAACGTCAAATAAACAACAACAACAACGTCAACAACAACAACAACGTCAAATAAACAACAACAACAACGTCAACAACAACAACAACAACGTCAAATAAACAATAACAACAACAATGTCAAATAAACAACAACAACGTCAAATAAACAACAACAACAACAACGTCAAATAAACAACAACAACAACAATAACAACAACAACAACGTCAAATAAATAACAACAACAACAACAACGTCAAATATACAACATCAACAACAACAACGTCAAATAAACAACAAAACCAACAACGTCAACAACAACAACAACAACAATCTCAAATAAACAACAACAACAACAACAATGTCAAATAAACAACAACAACAACAACGTCAAATAAACAACAACAACAACAACGTCAAATAAACAACAACAACAACGTCAAATAAACAACAACAACAACAACGTCAACAACAACAACAACGTCAAATAAACAACAACAAGAACTATGTCAACAACAACAACAACGTCAAATAAACAACAACAACAACGTCAACAACAACAACGTCAAATAAACAACAACAACAACAACGTCAAATAAACAACAACAACACCGTCAAATAAACAACAACAACAACAACGTCAAATAAACAACAACAACAACAACGTCAAATAAACAACAACAACAACAACGTCAACAACAACAACAACGTCAAATAAACAACAACAACAACAACAACGTCAACAACAACAACAACGTCAAATAAACAACAACAACAACGTCAAATAAACAATAACAACAACAATGTCAAATAAACAACAACAACGTCAAATAAACAACAACAACAACAACGTCAAATAAACAACAACAACAACAACGTCAAATAAATATCAACAACAACAACAACGTCAAATATACAACGTCAACAACAACAACAACGTCAAATAAACAACAACACCAACAACGTCAACAACAACAACAACGTCAAATAAACAACAACAACAACGTCAAATAAACAACAACAACAACGTCAAATAAACAACAACAACAACAACGTCAAATAAACAACAACAACAACGTCAAATAAACAACAACAACAATGTCAACAACAACAACAACAACAACGTCAACGTCAAATAAACAACAACAACAACAACGTCAAATAAACAACAGCAACAACGTCAAATAAACAACAACAACAACAACGTCAAATAAACAACAACAACAACGTCAACAACAACAACAATGTCAAATAAACAACAACCACAACAACAACATCGTTAATAACAACAACATTGTCAAATAAACAACAACAACAACAACGTCAAATAAACAACAACGTCAACAACAACAACAACGTCAAATAAACAGCAACAACAACAACAACAACAACACCGCCAAATAAACAACAACAACAACAACGTCAAATAAACAACAACAACAACAACGTCAAATAAACAATAGAAACAACAACAAGAACAACGTCAAATAAACAACAACAACAACGTCAAATAAACAACAATTATAACAACAACGTCAACAACAACATCGTCAACTTAACAACAACAACAACAACAACGTCAAATAAACAACAACCACAACAACAACGTCAAATAAACAACAACAACAACAACGTCAAATAAACAACAAAAACAACAACAACAATGTCAACAACATTAACAACGTCAAATAATCAACAACAACACCAACGTCAAATAAACAACAACAACAACAACGTCAAATAAACAACAAAAACAAAGACAACAACAACAACAAAAACAATAACAACGTTAAAAATAACAACAATAATAACGTCAAATAAACAACAATAACAACAACGTCAAATAAACAACAACAACAACAACAAATACAACAACAACAACAACAACAACAACGTCAAATAACAACAACAACATCAAATAAACAACAACAATAACAACGTCAAATAAACATCAACAACAATGTCAAATAAACAACAATAACAACAACAACGTCAAATAAACAACAACAACAACAACAACAACAACGTCAACAACAACAAAAACGTCAAATAAACAACTACGTCAACAACAACAACTACGTCAAATACACAACAATAACAACGTCAAATAAACAACAACAACAACGTCAAATAAACAACAACAACAACGTCAAATAAACAACAACAACTAAAACAACTTCAAATAAACAACAACAACAACAACAACGTCGAATAAACAACAACACCTACAACGTCAACAACAACAACAACAATGTCAAATAAACAACAACAACAACGTCAACAACAACAACAACAATGTCAAATAAACAGCAACAACAACATCAAATAAACAACAACAACAACGTCAAATAAACAACAACAACAACGTCAAATAAACAACAACAACAACAACAACGTCAAATAAACAAAAACAACAACTATGTCAACAACAACAACGTCAAATAAACAACAACAACAACAACAACGTCATCAACAACAACAACGTCAAATAAACAACAACAACAACAACAACAACAACGTCAAATAAATAACAACAACACCGTCAAATAAACAACAACAACAACAACGTCAAATAAACAACAACAACAACAACGTCAAATAAACAACAACAACAACGTCAACACCAATAACAACAACGTCAAATAAACAACAACAACAACTATGTCAACAACAACACCAACGTCAAATAAACAACAACAACAACAACGTCAACAACAACAACAACCTCAAATAAACAAAAACAATAACAACGTCAAATAAACAACAACAACACCGTCAAATAAACAACAACAACAACGTCAAATAAACAACAACAACAACAACAATGTCAAATAAACAACAACAACAATAACAACGTCAAATAAATAACAACAACAACAACATCAAATAAACAACAACAACAACAATAACAACAACAACGTCAAATAAACAACAGTAACAACAATGTCAACAACATTAACAACGTCAAATAAACAACAGAAGAACAACGTTAAATAAGCAACAACAACAACAAGAACGTCAACAACAACAACAACGTCAAATAAACAACAACAACAACGTCAAATAAACAACAACAACAACAACGTCAAATAAACAACAACAACAACGTCAAATAAACAACAACAACAACAACGTCAAATAAACAACAGCAACAACAACATCAAATAAACAACAACAATAACAACAACGTCAAATAAGCAGCAACAACAACAAATACAACAACAACGTCAAATAACAAAAACAACGTCAAATAAACAACAATAACAACGTCAAATAAACAACAACAACAACAACAACAACATCAAATAAACAACAACAAAAACGTCAAATAAACAACAACAACAACAACAACAATGTCAACAACAACATCAAATAAACAACAACAACAACAACAATAATGTCAAATAAACAACAACAACTAAAACAACGTCAAATAAACAACAACAATAACAACAAAGTCAAATAAACAACAACACCAACAACGTCAACAACAACAACAACAACAACAACAATGTCAAATAAACAACAACAACAACAACAACGTCAACAATAACAACAATGTCAAATAAACAACAACAACAATATCAAATAAACATCAACAACAATGTCAAATAAACAACAACAACAACAACAACAATGTCAACAATAACAACAACGTCAAATAAATAACAACAACAACGTCAAATAAACAACAACGTCAACAACATCAACAACGTCAAATAAACAACAACAACAACTATGTCAACAACAAAGACAATGTCAAATAAACAACAACAACAACAACATCAACAACAACTACGTCAAATAAACAACAACAACAACAACGTCAAATAAACAACAACAACAACATCACCGTCAAATAAACAACAACAACAACAACGTCAAATAAACAACAACAACGACGTCAAATAAACAACAACAACAACGTCAACAACAACAACAACGTCAAATAAACAACAACAACAACAACAACAACAACGTCAACAACAACAACAACAACAACAACAACAACAACAACGTCAAATAAACAACAACAACAACAACGTCAAATAAACAATAACAACAACAATGTCAAATAAACAACAACAACGTCAAATAAACAACAACAACAATAATGTCAAATAAACAACAACAACAACAACAACAACAATGTCAAATAAATAACAACAACAACAACGTCAAATATACAACGTCAAATAAACAACAACACTAACAACGTCAATAACAACAACAACAACAACGTCAAATAAACAACAACAACAACGTCAAATAAACAACAACAACAATGTCAACAACAACAACAACAACAACGTCAACGTCAAATAAACAACAACAACAACAACGTCAAATAAACAACAGCAACAACGTCAAATAAACAACAACAACAACAACAACGTCAAATAAACAACAACAACAACGTCAACAACAACAACAATGTCAAATAAACAACAACCACAACAACAACATCGTTAATAACAACAACATTGTCAAATAAACAACAACAACAACAACGTCAAATAAACAACAACGTCAACAACAACAACAACGTCAAATAAACAGCAACAACAACAACAACAACAACACCGCCAAATAAACAACAACAACAACAACGTCAAATAAACAACAACAACAACAACGTCAAATAAACAATAGAAACAACAACAAGAACAACGTCAAATAAACAACAACAACAACGTCAAATAAACAACAATTATAACAACAACGTCAACAACAACATCGTCAACTTAACAACAACAACAACAACAACGTCAAATAAACAACAACCACAACAACAACGTCAAATAAACAACAACAACAACAACGTCAAATAAACAACAAAAACAACAACAACAATGTCAACAACATTAACAACGTCAAATAATCAACAACAACACCAACGTCAAATAAACAACAACAACAACAACGTCAAATAAACAACAAAAACAAAGACAACAACAACAACAAAAACAATAACAACGTTAAAAATAACAACAATAATAACGTCAAATAAACAACAATAACAACAACGTCAAATAAACAACAACAACAACAACAAATACAACAACAACAACAACAACAACAACGTCAAATAACAACAACAACATCAAATAAACAACAACAATAACAACGTCAAATAAACATCAACAACAATGTCAAATAAACAACAATAACAACAACAACGTCAAATAAACAACAACAACAACAACAACAACAACGTCAACAACAACAAAAACGTCAAATAAACAACTACGTCAACAACAACAACTACGTCAAATACACAACAATAACAACGTCAAATAAACAACAACAACAACGTCAAATAAACAACAACAACAACGTCAAATAAACAACAACAACTAAAACAACTTCAAATAAACAACAACAACAACAACAACGTCGAATAAACAACAACACCTACAACGTCAACAACAACAACAACAATGTCAAATAAACAACAACAACAACGTCAACAACAACAACAACAATGTCAAATAAACAGCAACAACAACATCAAATAAACAACAACAACAACGTCAAATAAACAACAACAACAACGTCAAATAAACAACAACAACAACAACGTCAAATAAACAAAAACAACAACTATGTCAACAACAACAACGTCAAATAAACAACAACAACAACAACGTCATCAACAACAACAACGTCAAATAAACAACAACAACAACAACAACAACGTCAAATAAATAACAACAACACCGTCAAATAAACAACAACAACAACAACGTCAAATAAACAACAACAACAACAACGTCAAATAAACAACAACAACAACGTCAACACCAATAACAACAACGTCAAATAAACAACAACAACAACTATGTCAACAACAACACCAACGTCAAATAAACAACAACAACAACAACGTCAACAACAACAACAACCTCAAATAAACAAAAACAATAACAACGTCAAATAAACAACAACAACACCGTCAAATAAACAACAACAACAACGTCAAATAAACAACAACAACAACAACAATGTCAAATAAACAACAACAACAATAACAACGTCAAATAAATAACAACAACAACAACATCAAATAAACAACAACAACAACAATAACAACAACAACGTCAAATAAGCAACAGTAACAACAATGTCAACAACATTAACAACGTCAAATAAACAACAGAAGAACAACGTTAAATAAGCAACAACAACAACAAGAACGTCAACAACAACAACAACGTCAAATAAACAACAACAACAACGTCAAATAAACAACAACAACAACAACGTCAAATAAACAACAACAACAACGTCAAATAAACAACAACAACAACAACGTCAAATAAACAACAGCAACAACAACATCAAATAAACAACAACAATAACAACAACGTCAAATAAGCAGCAACAACAACAAATACAACAACAACGTCAAATAACAAAAACAACGTCAAATAAACAACAATAACAACGTCAAATAAACAACAACAACAACAACAACAACATCAAATAAACAACAACAAAAACGTCAAATAAACAACAACAACAACAACAACAATGTCAACAACAACATCAAATAAACAACAACAACAACAACAATAATGTCAAATAAACAACAACAACTAAAACAACGTCAAATAAACAACAACAATAACAACAAAGTCAAATAAACAACAACACCAACAACGTCAACAACAACAACAACAACAACAACAATGTCAAATAAACAACAACAACAACAACAACGTCAACAATAACAACAATGTCAAATAAACAACAACAACAATATCAAATAAACATCAACAACAATGTCAAATAAACAACAACAACAACAACAACAATGTCAACAATAACAACAACGTCAAATAAATAACAACAACAACGTTAAATAAACAACAACGTCAACAACATCAACAACGTCAAATAAACAACAACAACAACTATGTCAACAACAAAGACAATGTCAAATAAACAACAACAACAACAACATCAACAACAACTACGTCAAATAAACAACAACAACAACAACGTCAAATAAACAACAACAACAACATCACCGTCAAATAAACAACAACAACAACAACGTCAAATAAACAACAACAACGACGTCAAATAAACAACAACAACAACGTCAACAACAACAACAACGTCAAATAAACAACAACAACAACAACAACAACAACGTCAACAACAACAACAACAACAACAACAACAACAACGTCAAATAAACAACAACAACAACAACGTCAAATAAACAATAACAACAACAATGTCAAATAAACAACAACAACGTCAAATAAACAACAACAACAATAATGTCAAATAAACAACAACAACAACAACAACAATGTCAAATAAATAACAACAACAACAACGTCAAATATACAACGTCAAATAAACAACAACACTAACAACGTCAATAACAACAACAACAACAATGTCAAATAAACAACAACAACAACAATGTCAAATAAACAACAACAACAACGTCAAATAAACAACAACAACAACAACAACAACGTCAAATAAACAACAACAACAACGTCAAATAAACAACAACAACAACGTCAACAAGACCAACAACAACGTCAAATAAACAACAACAAGAACTATGTCAACAACAACAACAACAACGACAAATAAACAACAACAACAACGTCAACAACAACAACAACGTTAAATAAACAACAACAACAACGTAAAATAAACAACAACAACACCGTCAAATAAACAACAACAACAACAACGTCAAATAAACAACAACAACAACAACAACGTCAAATAAACAACAACAACAACAACATCAACAACAACAACGTCAACAACAACAACAACAACGTCAAATAAACAACAACAACAACGTCAAATAAACAATAACAACAACAATGTCAAATAAACAACAACAACGTCAAATAAACATTAACAACAACAACGTCAAATAAACAACAACAACAACAATAACAACAACAACAACGTCAAATAAATAACAACAACAACAACGTCAAATATACAACGTCAACAACAACAACAACGTCAAATAAACAACAACACCAACAACGTCAACAACAACAACAACAACAACAACAATGTCAAATAAACAACAACAACAACAACAATGTCAAATAAACAACAACAACAACAACAATGTCAAATAAACAACAACAACAACAACGTCAAATAAACAACAACAACAACGTCAAATAAACAACAACAACGTCAAATAAACAACAACAACAACGTCAACAACAACAACAACGTTAAATAAACAACAACAAGAACTATGTCAACAACAACAACAACGTAAAATAAACAACAACAACAACAATGTCAACAACAACAACAACGTCAAATAAACAACAACAACAACAACGTCAAATAAACAACAACAACACCGTCAAATAAACAACAACAACAACAACAACGTCAAATAAACAACAACAACAACAACAACGTCAAATAAATAACAACAACAATAACAACAACGTCAAATAAACAACAACAACAACAACGTGAAATAAACAAGAGTAACAACAATGTCAACAACATTAACAACGTCAAATAAACAACAACAACAACAATAACGTTAAATAAACAACAACAACAACAACAACGTCAACAATAACAACAACAACAACGTCAAATAAACAACAACAATAACAACAACGTCAAATAAGCAACAACAACAAATACAACAACAACAATAACGTTAAATAACAAAAACAACGTCAAATAAACAACAATAACAACGTCAAATAAACAACAACAACAACAACATCAAATAAACAACAACAACAACAACGTCAAATAAACAACAACAACAACAATAACAACAACAACAACGTCAAATAAATAACAACAACAACAACGTCAAATATACAACGTCAACAACAACAACAACGTCAAATATAACAACAACACCAACAACGTCAACAACAACAACAACAACAATGTCAAATAAACAGCAACAACAACAACAATGTCAAATAAACAAAAACAACAACAATGTCAAATAAACAACAACAACAACAATGTCAAATAAACAACAACAACAACAACGTCAAATAAACAACAACAACAACAACGTCAAATAAACAACAACAACAACGTCAACAACAACAACAACGTCAAATAAACAACAACAACAACAACAACGTCAACAACAACAACAACGTCAAATAAACAACAACAACAACAACGTCAAATAAACAACAACAACACCGTCAAATAAACAACAACAACAACAACGTCAAATAAACAACAACAACAACGTCAACAACAACAACAACGTCAAATAAACAACAATAACAACAACGTCAACAACAACAAAAACGTCAAATAAACAACAACAACAACGTCAAATAAACAATAACAACAACAATGTCAAATAAACAACAACAACGTCAAATAAACAACAACAACAACAACGTCAAATAAACAACAACAACAACAATAACAACAACAACAACGTCAAATAAATAACAACAATAACACCAACGTCAAATATACAACGTCAACAACAACAACAACGTCAAATAAACAACAACACCAACAACGTCAACAACAACAACAACAACAACAATGTCAAATAAACAACAACAACAACAACAACAATGTCAAATAAACAACAACAACAACAACGTCAAATAAACAACAACAACAACGTCAAATAAACAACAACAACAACGTCAAATAAACAACAACAACAACAACAACAATGTCACCAACATTAAGAACGTCAAATAAATAACAACAATAACAACGTCAAATAAACAACAACAACAACAACAACGTCAACAACAACAACAACATCAAAATAACAACAACAACAACAACAATAACAACATTAAAATAAACAACCACAACACCGTCAAATAAACAACAACAACAACAACGTCAAATAAAAAACAACAAGAACAACGTTAAATAAACAACAACAACAACAACAACGTCAAATAAATAACAACAACAACAACAACAACGTCAAATAAACAACAACAACAACAATAACAACAACAACGTGAAATAAACAACAGTAACAACAATGTCAACAACATTAACAACGTCAAATAAACAACAACAAGAACAACGTTAAATATACAACAACAACAACAACAACAACAACAACGTCAACAACAACAACAACGTCAAATAAACAACAACAACAACAACAACAACGTCAAATAAACAACAACAACAACAACAACAACGTCAAATAAACAACAACAACAACAATGTCAAATAAACAACAACAACAACAACAACGTCAAATAAACAACAACAACAAATACAGCAACAACAACGTCAAATAACAAAAACAACGTCAAATAAACAACAATA
The DNA here is from genome assembly GCA_948472305.1 of Vicia faba. Classification (NCBI taxonomy): domain Eukaryota; kingdom Viridiplantae; phylum Streptophyta; class Magnoliopsida; order Fabales; family Fabaceae; genus Vicia; species Vicia faba. The sequence continues at coordinate 319,373,705 of OX451739.1, read as the reverse complement.
ACAACGTCAAATAAACAACAACAACAACAACATCAAATAAACAACAACTACAACAACAACGTCAAATAAACAACAACAACAACAATGTCAACAACATTGTCAAATAAACAACAACAACAATGTCAAATAAACAACAACAACTAAAACAACGTCAAATAAACAACAACAATAACAACAACGTCAAATAAACAACAACACCAACAACGTCAACAACAACAACAACAACAACAACAGTGTCAAATAAACAACAACAACAACAGCAACAACGTCAACAATAACAACAATGTCAAATAAACAACAACAACAATGTCAAATAAACAACAACAACAATGTCAAATAAACAACAACAACAATGTCCACAACAACAACAACGTCAAATAAAAAACAACAACAACGTTAACAACATCAACAATGTCAAATAAACAACAACAACAATAACTATGTCAACAACAACGATAATGTCAAATAAACAACAACAACAACAACGTCAACAACAACTACGTCAAATAAACAACAACAACAACAACGTCAAATAAACAACAACAACAACAACACCGTCAAATAAACAACAACAACAACAACGTCAAATAAACAACAACAACAACAACGTCAAATAAACAACAACAACAACGTCAAATAAACAACAACAACAACGTCAACAACAACAACAACGTCAAATAAACAACAACAACAACGTCAACAACAACAACAACAACGTCAAATAAACAACAACAACAACGTCAAATAAACAATAACAACAACAATGTCAAATAAACAACAACAACGTCAAATAAACAACAACAACAACAACGTCAAATAAACAACAACAACAACAATAACAACAACAACAACGTCAAATAAATAACAACAACAACAACAACAACGTCAAATATACAACGTCAACAACAACAACAACGTCAAATAAACAACAAAACCAACAACGTCAACAACAACAACAACAACAACAACAACAATGTCAAATAAACAACAACAACAACAACAATGTCAAATAAACAACAACAACAACGTCAAATAAACAACAACAACAACAACGTCAAATAAACAACAACAACAACGTCAACAACAACAACAACGTCAAATAAACAACAACAAGAACTATGTCAACAACATCAACAACGTCAAATAAACAACAACAACAACGTCAACAACAACAACGTCAAATAAACAACAACAACGTCAAATAAACAACAACAACACCGTCAAATAAACAACAACAACAACGTCAAATAAACAACAACAACAACGTCAAATAAACAACAACAACAACAACGTCAACAACAACAACAACGTCAAATAAACAACAACAACAACAACAACAACGTCAACAACAACAACAACGTCAAATAAACAACAACAACAACGTCAAATAAACAATAACAACAACAATGTCAAATAAACAACAACAACGTCAAATAA
>OX451739.1:319367268-319369768 GCA_948472305.1 Vicia faba | reverse complement strand
AAACAACTACGTCAACAACAACAACTACGTCAAATACACAACAACAACAACGTCAAATAAACAACAACAACAACAATGTCAATAACAACAACGTCAAATAAAGAACAACAATAACGTCAAATAAACAAAAACAACTAAAACAACGTCAAATAAACAACAACAACAACAACAACAACGTCGAATAAACAACAACACCTACAACGTCAACAACAACAACAACAATGTCAAATAAACAACAACAACAACGTCAACAACAACAACAATGTCAAATAAACAACAACAACAACGTCAAATAAACAACAACAACAACGTCAAATAAACAACAACAACAACGTCAAATAAACAACAACAACAACAACGTCAAATAAACAACAACAACAACGTCAAATAAACAAAAACAACAACTATGTCAACAACAACAACAACGTCAAATAAACAACAACAACAACGTCAACAACAACAACAACGTCAAATAAACAACAACAACAACAACGTCAAATAAACAACAACAACACCGTCAAATAAACAACAACGTCAAATAAACAACAACAACAACAACGTCAACACCAATAACAACAACGTCAAATAAACAACAACAACAACAACTATGTCAACAACAACAACGTCAAATAAACAACAACAACAACAACGTCAACAACAACAACAACGTCAAATAAACAACAACAAGAACAACGTTAAATAAACAACAACAACAACAACAACGTCAAATAAATAACAACAACAACAACAACAACGTCAAATAAACAACAACAACAACAATAACAACAACAACGTGAAATAAACAACAGTAACAACAATGTCAACAACATTAACAACGTCAAATAAACAACAACAAGAACAACGTTAAATAAACAACAACAACAACAACAACAACAACAACAACAACGTCAACAACAACAACAACGTCAAATAAACAACAACAACAACAACAACGTCAAATAAACAACAACAACAACAACAACGTCAAATAAACAACAACAACAACAATGTCAAATAAACAACAACAACAACAACAACGTCAAATAAACAACAACAACAAATACAACAACAACAACGTCAAATAACAAAAACAACGTCAAATAAACAACAATAACAACGTCAAATAAACAACAACAACAACAACATCAAATAAACAACAACTACAACAACAACGTCAAATAAACAACAACAACAACAATGTCAACAACATTGTCAAATAAACAACAACAACAATGTCAAATAAATAACAACAACTAAAACAACGTCAAATAAACAACAACAATAACAACAACGTCAAATAAACAACAACACCAACAACGTCAACAACAACAACAACAACAACAGTGTCAAATAAACAACAACAACAACAGCAACAACGTCAACAATAACAACAATGTCAAATAAACAACAACAACAATGTCAAATAAACAACAACAACAATGTCAAATAAACAACAACAACAATGTCCACAACAACAACAACGTCAAATAAAAAACAACAACAACGTCAAATAAACAACAACGTTAACAACATCAACAATGTCAAATAAACAACAACAACAATAACTATGTCAACAACAATGATAATGTCAAATAAACAACAACAACAACAACGTCAACAACAACTACGTCAAATAAACAACAACAACAACAACGTCAAATAAACAACAACAACAACAACACCGTCAAATAAACAACAACAACAACGTCAAATAAACAACAACAACAACAACGTCAAATAAACAACAACAACAACGTCAAATAAACAACAACAACAACGTCAACAACAACAACAACGTCAAATAAACAACAACAACAACGTCAACAACAACAACAACAACGTCAAATATACAACGTCAACAACAACAACAACGTCAAATAAACAACAAAACCAACAACGTCAACAACAACAACAACAACAACAACAATGTCAAATAAACAACAACAACAACAACAATGTCAAATAAACAACAACAACAACGTCAAATAAACAACAACAACAACAACGTCAAATAAACAACAACAACAACGTCAACAACAACAACAACGTCAAATAAACAACAACAAGAACTATGTCAACAACAACAACAACGTCAAATAAACAACAACAACAACGTCAACAACAACAACGTCAAATAAACAACAACAACGTCAAATAAACAACAACAACACCGTCAAATAAACAACAACAACAACAACGTCAAATAAACAACAACAACAACGTCAAATAAACAACAACAACAACAACGTCAACAACAACAACAACGTCAAATAAACAACAACAACAACAACAACGTCAACAACAACAACAACGTCAAATAAACAACAACAACAACGTCAAATAAACAATAACAACAACAATGTCAAATAAACAACAACAACGTCAAATAAACAACAACAACAACAACGTCAAATAAACAACAACAACAACAACAACGTCAAATAAATATCAACAACAACAACAACGTCAAATATACAACGTCAACAACAACAACAACTTT
>OX451739.1:319359768-319362268 GCA_948472305.1 Vicia faba | reverse complement strand
ACGTCAAATAAACAACAACAACAACAACGTCAAATAAACAACAACAACAACAACACCGTCAAATAAACAACAACAACAACGTCAAATAAACAACAACAACAACAACGTCAAATAAACAACAACAACAACGTCAAATAAACAACAACAACAACGTCAACAACAACAACAACGTCAAATAAACAACAACAACAACGTCAACAACAACAACAACAACGTCAAATAAACAACAACAACAACGTCAAATAAACAATAACAACAACAATGTCAAATAAACAACAACAACGTCAAATAAACAACAACAACAACAACGTCAAATAAACAACAACAACAACAATAACAACAACAACAACGTCAAATAAATAACAACAACAACAACAACGTCAAATATACAACGTCAACAACAACAACAACGTCAAATAAACAACAAAACCAACAACGTCAACAACAACAACAACAACAACAACAATGTCAAATAAACAACAACAACAACAACAATGTCAAATAAACAACAACAACAACGTCAAATAAACAACAACAACAACAACAACAACGTCAAATAAACAACAACAACAACGTCAAATAAACAACAACAACAACAACGTCAACAACAACAACAACGTCAAATAAACAACAACAACAACGTCAATAACAACAACAACGTCAAATAAACAACAACAACAACGTCAAATAAACAATAACAACAACAATGTCAAATAAACAACAACAACGTCAAATAAACAACAACAACAACAACGTCAAATAAACAACAACAACAACAACAACGTCAAATAAATATCAACAACAACAACAACGTCAAATATACAACGTCAACAACAACAACAACTTTAAATAAACAACAACACCAACAACGTCAACAACAACAACAACAACAACAACAATGTCAAATAGACAACAACAACAATGTCAAATAAACAACAACAACAACAACGTCAAATAAACAACAACAACAACGTCAAATAAACAACAACAACAACGTCAACAACAAAAACAACAACGTCAAATAAACAACAACAAGAACTATGTCAACAACAACAACAACAAATAAACAACAACAACAACAACGTCAACAACAACAACGTCAAATAAACAACAACAACAACAACGTCAAATAAACAACAACAACACCGTCAAATAAACAACAACAACAACAACGTCAAATAAACAACAACAACAACGTCAAATAAACAACAACAACAACGTCAAATAAACAACAACAACATCAACAACAACAACAACGTCAAATAAACAACAACAACAACAACGTCAACAACAACAACAACGTCAAATAAACAACAACAACGTCAAATAAACAATAACAACAACAATGTCAAATAAACAACAACAACGTCAAATAAACAACAACAACAACAACGTCAAATAAACAACAACAACAACAACGTAAAATATATAACAACAACAACAACGTCAAATATACAACGTCAACAACAACAACAACGTCAAATAAACAACAACACCAACAACGTCAACAACAACAACAACAACAACAATGTCAAATAAACAACAACAACAACAACAACAATGTCAAATAAACAACAACAACAACAACGTCAAATAAACAACAACAACAACGTCAAATAAACAACAACAACAACGTCAACAACAAAAACAACAACGTCAAATAAACAACAACAAGAACTATGTCAACAACAACAACAACAACGTCAAATAAACAACAACAACAACAACAACGTCAACAACAACAACGTCAAATAAACAACAACAACAACAACGTCAAATAAACAACAACAACAACAACATCAACAACAACAACAACGTCAAATAAACAACAACAACAACAACAACGTCAAATAAACAACAACAACACCGTCAAATAAACAACAACAACAACAACGTCAAATAAACAACAACAACAACGTCAAATAAACAACAACAACGTGAACAACAACAACAACGTCAAATAAACAACAACAATAACAACAACGTCAACAACAACAACAACGTCAAATAAACAACAACAACGTCAATTAAACAATAACACCAACAATGTCAAATAAACAACAACAACGTCAAATAAACAACAACAACAACAACGTCAAATAAACAACAACAACAACAATAAAAACAACAACAACGTCAAATAAATAACAACAACAACTACGTCAAATATACAACGTCAACAACAACAACGTCAACAACAAAAACAACAACGTCAAATAAACAACAACAAGAACTATGTCAACAACAACAACAACGTCAAATAAACAACAACAACAACAACGTCAACAACAACAACGTCAAATAAACAACAACAACAACAACAACGTCAAATAAACAACAACAACACCGTCAAATAAACAACAACAACAACAACGTCAAATAAACAACAACAACAACGTCAAATAAACAACAACAACAACGTCAACGTCAACAACAACAACAACAACAATGTCAAATAAACAACAATAAAAACAACAACACCGTCAACAACAACAACAAT
>OX451739.1:319344768-319357268 GCA_948472305.1 Vicia faba | reverse complement strand
AACAACAACAACAACTTCAAATAAACAACAGCAACAACGCCAAATAAACAACAACAACAACAACGTCAAATAAACAACAACAACAACGTCAACGTCAACAACAACAACAACAACAATGTCAAATAAACAACAATAAAAACAACAACACCGTCAACAACAACAACAATGTCAAATAAACAACAACAACAACAACGTCAAATAAACAACAACGTCAACAACAACAACAACGTCAAATAAACACCAATAACAACAACACCGCCAAATAAACAACAACAACAACAACAACGTCAAATAAACAACAACAACAACAACGTCAAATAAACAACAACGTCAAATAAACAACAACAAGAACAACAACAACAACAACGTCAAATAAACAACAACAACAACAACGTCAAATAAACAACAACAATAACAACAACGTCAACTAAACAACAACAACAACAACAACGTCAAATAAACAACAACCACAACAACAACGTCAAATAAACAACAACAACGTCAAATAAACAACAACAGCACCAACGTCAACAATAACAACAACAACATCAAATAAACAACAACAACAACAACGTCTAATAAAATACAACAACAACAACGTCAAATAAACAACAAAAACAATGAGAAAAAAAACGTCAAATAAACAACAACAACAACAACAACGTCAAATAAACAACAACAACAACAACGTCAAATAAACAACAACAACAACAACGTCAAATAAACAACAACAACAACAACAATAACAACAACAACAGCGTCAAATAAACAACAACAACAACAACGTCAAATAAACAACAACAACAACGTCAAATAAACAAAACAAAAACAACAACTACATCAACAACAACAAAAACGTCAAATAAACAACAACAACAACAACAACAACGTTAACAACAACAACGTCAAATAAACAACAACAACAACGTCAAATAAACAATAACAACAACAACAACGTCAACAACAACAACGTCAAATAAACAACAACAACAACAACAACGTCAAATAAACAACAACAACAATGTCAAATAAACAACAACAACAACGTCAAATAAACAACGACAACAACAACAACGTCAAATAAACAACAACAACAAAAACGTCAACAACAACAACGTCAAATAAACAACAAAAACAAAGACAACAACAACGTCAAATAAACAACAACAACAACAATAACGTCAACTAAACAACAACAACAACAACATCAAATAAACAACAACCACAACAACAACGTCAAATAAACAACACAAACAACAACAACAACGTCAAATAAACAACAAAAACAACAACAACAATGTCACCAACATTAACAACGTCAAATAAATAACAACAATAACAACGTCAAATAAACAACAAAAACAACAACAACGTCAACAACAACAACAACATCAAAATAACAACAACAACAACAACAATAACAACATTAAAATAAACAACAACAACACCGTCAAATAAACAACAACAACAACAACGTCAAATAAACAACAACAAGAACAACGTTAAATAAACAACAACAACAACAACAACGTCAAATAAATAACAACAACAACAACAACAATGTCAAATAAACAACAACAACAACAATAACAACAACAACGTGAAATAAACAACAGTAACAACAATGTCAACAACATTAACAACGTCAAATAAACAACAACAAGAACAACGTTAAATAAACAACAACAACAACAACAACAACAACGTTAACAACAACAACAACGTCAAATAAACAACAACAACAACAACAACGTCAAATAAACAACAACAACAACAACAACGTCAAATAAACAACAACAACAACAACGTCAAATAAACAACAACAACAACAACATCAAATAAACAACAACTACAACAACAACGTCAAATAAACAACAACAACAACAATGTCAACAACATTGTCAAATAAACAACAACAACAATGTCAAATAAACAACAACAACTAAAACAACGTCAAATAAACAACAACAATAACAACAACGTCAAATAAACAACAACACCAACAACGTCAACAACAACAACAACAACAGTGTCAAATAAACAACAACAACAGCAACAACGTCAACAATAACAACAATGTCAAATAAACAACAACAACAATGTCAAATAAACAACAACAACAATGTCAAATAAACAACAACAACAACAACAACAACAATGTCCACAACAACAACAACGTCAAATAAAAAACAACAACAACGTCAAATAAACAACAACGTTAACAACATCAACAATGTCAAATAAACAACAACAACAATAACTATGTCAACAACAACGATAATGTCAAATAAACAACAACAACAACAACGTCAACAACAACTACGTCAAATAAACAACAACAACAACAACGTCAAATAAACAACAACAACAACAACACCGTCAAATAAACAACAACAACAACAACAACAACGTCAAATAAACAACAACAACAACAACGTCAAATAAACAACAACAACAACGTAAAATAAACAACAACAACAACGTCAACAACAACAACAACTTCAAATAAACAACAACAACAACGTCAACAACAACAACAACAACGTCAAATAAACAACAACAACAACGTCAAATAAACAATAACAACAACAATGTCAAATAAACAACAACAACGTCAAATAAACAACAACAACAACAACGTCAAATAAACAACAACAACAACAATAACAACAACAACAACGTCAAATAAATAACAACAACAACAACAACGTCAAATATACAACGTCAACAACAACAACAACGTCAAATAAACAACAAAACCAACAACGTCAACAACAACAACAACAACAACAACAACAATGTCAAATAAACAACAACAACAACAACAATGTCAAATAAACAACAACAACAACAACGTCAAATAAACAACAACAACAACAACGTCAAATAAACAACAACAACAACGTCAACAACAACAACAACGTCAAATAAACAACAACAAGAACTATGTCAACAACAACAACAACGTCAAATAAACAACAACAACAATGTCAACAACAACAACGTCAAATAAACAACAACAACAACAACCTCAAATAAACAACAACAACAACGTCAAATAAACAACAACAACAACAACAACGTCAAATAAACAACAACAACAACGTCAAATAAACAACAACAACAACAACGTCAACAACAACAACAACGTCAAATAAACAACAACAACAACAACAACAACGTCAACAACAACAACGTCAAATAAACAACAACAACAACGTCAAATAAACAATAACAACAACAATGTCAAATAAACAACAACAACGTCAAATAAACAACAACAACAACAACGTCAAATAAACAACAACAACAACAACGTCAAATAAACAACAACAACAACAACAACGTCAAATAAACAACAACAACAATGTCAAATAAACAACAACAACAACGTCAAATAAACAACGACAACAACAACAACGTCAAATAAACAACAACAACAAAAACGTCAACAACAACAACGTCAAATAAACAACAAAAACAAAGACAACAACAACGTCAAATAAACAACAACAACAACAATAACGTCAACTAAACAACAACAACAACAACATCAAATAAACAACAACCACAACAACAACGTCAAATAAACAACACAAACAACAACAACAACGTCAAATAAACAACAAAAACAACAACAACAATGTCACCAACATTAACAACGTCAAATAAATAACAACAATAACAACGTCAAATAAACAACAACAACAACAACAACGTCAACAACAACAACAACATCAAAATAACAACAACAACAAAAACAATAACAACATTAAAATAAACAACAACAACACCGTCAAATAAACAACAACAACAACAACGTCAAATAAACAACAACAAGAACAACGTTAAATAAACAACAACAACAACAACAACGTCAAATAAATAACAACAACAACAACAACAATGTCAAATAAACAACAACAACAACAATAACAACAACAACGTGAAATAAACAACAGTAACAACAATGTCAACAACATTAACAACGTCAAATAAACAACAACAAGAACAACGTTAAATAAACAACAACAACAACAACAACAACAACGTTAACAACAACAACAACGTCAAATAAACAACAACAACAACAACAACGTCAAATAAACAACAACAACAACAACAACGTCAAATAAACAACAACAACAACAACGTCAAATAAACAACAACAACAACAACATCAAATAAACAACAACTACAACAACAACGTCAAATAAACAACAACAACAACAATGTCAACAACATTGTCAAATAAACAACAACAACAATGTCAAATAAACAACAACAACTAAAACAACATCAAATAAACAACAACAATAACAACAACGTCAAATAAACAACAACACCAACAACGTCAACAACAACAACAACAACAACAACAGTGTCAAATAAACAACAACAACAGCAACAACGTCAACAATAACAACAATGTCAAATAAACAACAACAACAATGTCAAATAAACAACAACAACAATGTCAAATAAACAACAACAACAACAACAACAACAATGTCCACAACAACAACAACGTCAAATAAAAAACAACAACAACGTCAAATAAACAACAACGTTAACAACATCAACAATGTCAAATAAACAACAACAACAATAACTATGTCAACAACAACGATAATGTCAAATAAACAACAACAACAACAACGTCAACAACAACTACGTCAAATAAACAACAACAACAACAACGTCAAATAAACAACAACAACAACAACACCGTCAAATAAACAACAACAACAACAACAACAACGTCAAATAAACAACAACAACAACAACGTCAAATAAACAACAACAACAACGTAAAATAAACAACAACAACAACGTCAACAACAACAACAACGTCAAATAAACAACAACAACAACGTCAACAACAACAACAACAACGTCAAATAAACAACAACAACAACGTCAAATAAACAATAACAACAACAATGTCAAATAAACAACAACAACGTCAAATAAACAACAACAACAACAACGTCAAATAAACAACAACAACAACAATAACAACAACAACAACGTCAAATAAATAACAACAACAACAACAACGTCAAATATACAACGTCAACAACAACAACAACGTCAAATAAACAACAAAACCAACAACGTCAACAACAACAACAACAACAACAACAACAATGTCAAATAAACAACAACAACAACAACAATGTCAAATAAACAACAACAACAACAACGTCAAATAAACAACAACAACAACAACGTCAAATAAACAACAACAACAACGTCAACAACAACAACAGCGTCAAATAAACAACAACAAGAACTATGTCAACAACAACAACAACGTCAAATAAACAACAACAACAATGTCAACAACAACAACGTCAAATAAACAACAACAACAACAACCTCAAATAAACAACAACAACACCGTCAAATAAACAACAACAACAACAACAACGTCAAATAAACAACAACAACAACGTCAAATAAACAACAACAACAACAACAACGTCAACAACAACAACAACAACGTCAAATAAACAACAACAACAACAACAACAACGTCAACAACAACAACGTCAAATAAACAACAACAACAACGTCAAATAAACAATAACAACAACAATGTCAAATAAACAACAACAACGTCAAATAAACAACAACAACAACAACGTCAAATAAACAACAACAACAACAACGTCAAATAAATATCAACAACAACAACAACGTCAAATATACAACGTCAACAACAACAACAACGTCAAATAAACAACAACACCAACAACGTCAACAACAACAACAACAACAACAACAACAACAATGTCAAATAAACAACAACAACAATGTCAAATAAACAACAACAACAACAACGTCAAATAAACAACAACAACAACGTCAAATAAACAACAACAACAACGTTAACTAAACAACAACAACAACAACGTCAACAACAAAAACAACAACGTCAAATAAACAACAACAAGAACTATGTCAACAACAACAACAACGTCAAATAAACAACAACAACAACAACGTCAACAACAACAACGTCAAATAAACAACAACAACAACAACAACGTCAAATAAACAACAACAACACCGTCAAATAAACAACAACAACAACAACAACGTCAAATAAACAACAACAACAACGTCAAATAAATAACAACAACAACGTCAAATAAACAACAACAACATCAACAACAACAACAACGTCAAATAAACAACAACAACAACAACGTCAACAACAACAACAACGTCAAATAAACAACAACAACGTCAAATAAACAATAACAACCACAATGTCAAATAAACAACAACAACAACGTCAACAACAACAACAACGTCAAATAAACAACAACGTCAACAACAACAACAACGTCAAATAAACAACAACACCAACAACGTCAACAACAACAACAACAACAACAATGTCAAATAAACAACAACAACAACAACAACAATGTCAAATAAACAACAACAACAACAACGTCAAATAAACAACAACAACAACGTCAAATAAACAACAACAACAACGTCAACAACAAAAACAACAACGTCAAATAAACAACAACAAGAACTATGTCAACAATAACAACAACAACGTCAAATAAACAACAACAACAACAACGTCAACAACAACAACGTCAAATAAACAACAACAACAACAACGTCAAATAAACAACAACAACAACAACATCAACAACAACAACAACGTCAAATAAACAACAACAACAACAACAACGTCAAATAAACAACAACAACACCGTCAAATAAACAACAACAACAACAACGTCAAATAAACAACAACAACAACGTCAAATAAACAACAACAACGTGAACAACAACAACAACGTCAAATAAACAACAACAATAACAACAACGTCAACAACAACAACAACGTCAAATAAACAACAACAACGTCAATTAAACAATAACACCAACAATGTCAAATAAACAACAACAACGTCAAATAAACAACAACAACAACAACGTCAAATAAACAACAACAACAACAATAAAAACAACAACAACGTCAAATAAATAACAACAACAACTACGTCAAATATACAACGTCAACAACAACAACGTCAACAACAAAAACAACAACGTCAAATAAACAACAACAAGAACTATGTCAACAACAACAACAACGTCAAATAAACAACAACAACAACAACAACGTCAACAACAACAACGTCAAATAAACAACAACAACAACAACAACGTCAAATAAACAACAACAACACCGTCAAATAAACAACAACAACAACAACGTCAAATAAACAACAACAACAACGTCAAATAAACAACAACAACAACGTCAACGTCAACAACAACAACAACAACAATGTCAAATAAACAACAATAAAAACAACAACACCGTCAACAACAACAACAATGTCAAATAAACAACAACAACAACAACGTCAAATAAACAACAACGTCAACAACAACAACAACGTCAAATAAACAACAACAACAACACCGCCAAATAAACAACAACAACAACAACAACGTCAAATAAACAACAACAACAACAACGTCAAATAAACAACAACAAGAACAACAACAACAACAACGTCAAATAAACAACAACAACAACAACGTCAAATAAACAACAACAATAACAACAACGTCAACTAAACAACAACAACAACAACAACGTCAAATAAATAACAACCACAACAACAACGTCAAATAAACAACAACAACAACAACGTCAAATAAACAACAAAAACAACAACAACAATGTCAACAACATTAAGAAAGTCAAATAAACAACAACAACACCAACGTCAAATAAACAACAACAACAACAACAACGTCAAACACCAACGTCAAATACGTCAACAACAACAACTACGTCAAATACACAACAACAACAACGTCAAATAAACAACAACAACAACAATGTCAATAACAACAACGTCAAATAAAGAACAACAATAACGTCAAATAAACAAAAACAACTAAAACAACGTCAAATAAACAACAACAACAACAACAACAATGTCGAATAAACAACAACACCTACAACGTCAACAACAACAACAACAATGTCAAATAAACAACAACAACAACGTCAACAACAACAACAATGTCAAATAAACAACAACAACAACGTCAAATAAACAACAACAACAACGTCAAATAAACAACAACAACAACGTCAAATAAACAACAACAACAACAACGTCAAATAAACAACAACAACAACGTCAAATAAACAAAAACAACAACTATGTCAACAACAACAACAACGTCAAATAAACAACAACAACAACGTCAACAACAACAACAACGTCAAATAAACAACAACAACAACAACGTCAAATAAACAACAACAACACCGTCAAATAAACAACAACGTCAAATAAACAACAACAACAACAACGTCAACACCAATAACAACAACGTCAAATAAACAACAACAACAACAACTATGTCAACAACAACAACGTCAAATAAACAACAACAACAACAACGTCAACAACAACAACAACGTCAAATAAACAACAACAAGAACAACGTTAAATAAACAACAACAACAACAACAACGTCAAATAAATAACAACAACAACAACAACAACGTCAAATAAACAACAACAACAACAATAACAACAACAACGTGAAATAAACAACAGTAACAACAATGTCAACAACATTAACAACGTCAAATAAACAACAACAAGAACAACGTTAAATAAACAACAACAACAACAACAACAACAACGTCAACAACAACAACAACGTCAAATAAACAACAACAACAACAACAACGTCAAATAAACAACAACAACAACAACAACAACGTCAAATAAACAACAACAACAACAATGTCAAATAAACAACAACAACAACAACAACGTCAAATAAACAACAACAACAAATACAACAACAACAACGTCAAATAACAAAAACAACGTCAAATAAACAACAATAACAACGTCAAATAAACAACAACAACAACAACATCAAATAAACAACAACTACAACAACAACGTCAAATAAACAACAACAACAACAATGTCAACAACATTGTCAAATAAACAACAACAACAATGTCAAATAAACAACAACAACTAAAACAACGTCAAATAAACAACAACAATAACAACAACGTCAAATAAACAACAACACCAACAACGTCAACAACAACAACAACAACAACAGTGTCAAATAAACAACAACAACAACAGCAACAACGTCAACAATAACAACAATGTCAAATAAACAACAACAACAATGTCAAATAAACAACAACAACAATGTCAAATAAACAACAACAACAATGTCCACAACAACAACAACGTCAAATAAAAAACAACAACAACGTCAAATAAACAACAACGTTAACAACATCAACAATGTCAAATAAACAACAACAACAATAACTATGTCAACAACAACGATAATGTCAAATAAACAACAACAACAACAACGTCAATAACAACTACGTCAAATAAACAACAACAACAACAACGTCAAATAAACAACAACAACAACAACACCGTCAAATAAACAACAACAACAACGTCAAATAAACAACAACAACAACAACGTCAAATAAACAACAACAACAACGTCAAATAAACAACAACAACAACGTCAACAACAACAACAACGTCAAATAAACAACAACAACAACGTCAACAACAACAACAACAACGTCAAATAAACAACAACAACAACGTCAAATAAACAATAACAACAACAATGTCAAATAAACAACAACAACGTCAAATAAACAACAACAACAACAACGTCAAATAAACAACAACAACAACAATAACAACAACAACAACGTCAAATAAATAACAACAACAACAACAACGTCAAATATACAACGTCAACAACAACAACAACGTCAAATAAACAACAAAACCAACAACGTCAACAACAACAACAACAACAACAACAATGTCAAATAAACAACAACAACAACAACAATGTCAAATAAACAACAACAACAACGTCAAATAAACAACAACAACAACAACGTCAAATAAACAACAACAACAACGTCAACAACAACAACAACGTCAAATAAACAACAACAAGAACTATGTCAACAACAACAACAACGTCAAATAAATAACAACAACAACGTCAACAACAACAACGTCAAATAAACAACAACAACGTCAAATAAACAACAACAACACCGTCAAATAAACAACAACAACAACAACAACGTCAAATAAACAACAACAACAACGTCAAATAAACAACAACAACAACAACGTCAACAACAACAACAACGTCAAATAAACAACAACAACAACGTCAACAACAACAACAACGTCAAATAAACAACAACAACAACGTCAAATAAACAATAACAACAACAATGTCAAATAAACAACAACAACGTCAAATAAACAACAACAACAACAACGTCAAATAAACAACAACAACAACAACAACGTCAAATAAATATCAACAACAACAACAACGTCAAATATACAACGTCAACAACAACAACAACTTTAAATAAACAACAACACCAACAACGTCAACAACAACAACAACAACAACAATGTCAAATAGACAACAACAACAATGTCAAATAAACAACAACAACAACAACGTCAAATAAACAACAACAACAACGTCAAATAAACAACAACAACAACGTCAACAACAAAAACAACAACGTCAAATAAACAACAACAAGAACTATGTCAACAACAACAACAACAAATAAACAACAACAACAACAACGTCAACAACAACAACGTCAAATAAACAACAACAACAACAACGTCAAATAAACAACAACAACACCGTCAAATAAACAACAACAACAACAACGTCAAATAAACAACAACAACAACGTCAAATAAACAACAACAACAACGTCAAATAAACAACAACAACATCAACAACAACAACAACGTCAAATAAACAACAACAACAACAACGTCAACAACAACAACAACGTCAAATAAACAACAACAACGTCAAATAAACAATAACAACAACAATGTCAAATAAACAACAACAACGTCAAATAAACAACAACAACAACAACGTCAAATAAACAACAACAACAACAACAACGTAAAATATATAACAACAACAACAACGTCAAATATACAACGTCAACAACAACAACAACGTCAAATAAACAACAACACCAACAACGTCAACAACAACAACAACAACAACAATGTCAAATAAACAACAACAACAACAACAATGTCAAATAAACAACAACAACAACAACGTCAAATAAACAACAACAACAACGTCAAATAAACAACAACAACAACGTCAACAACAAAAACAACAACGTCAAATAAACAACAACAAGAACTATGTCAACAACAACAACAACAACGTCAAATAAACAACAACAACAACAACAACGTCAACAACAACAACGTCAAATAAACAACAACAACAACAACGTCAAATAAACAACAACAACAACAACATCAACAACAACAACGTCAAATAAACAACAACAACAACAACAACGTCAAATAAACAACAACAACACCGTCAAATAAACAACAACAACAACAACGTCAAATAAACAACAACAACAACGTCAAATAAACAACAACAACGTGAACAACAACAACAACGTCAAATAAACAACAACAATAACAACAACGTCAACAACAACAACAACGTCAAATAAACAACAACAACGTCAATTAAACAATAACACCAACAATGTCAAATAAACAACAACAACGTCAAATAAACAACAACAACAACAACGTCAAATAAACAACAACAACAACAATAAAAACAACAACAACGTCAAATAAATAACAACAACAACTACGTCAAATATACAACGTCAACAACAACAACGTCAACAACAAAAACAACAACGTCAAATAAACAACAACAAGAACTATGTCAACAACAACAACAACGTCAAATAAACAACAACAACAACAACGTCAACAACAACAACGTCAAATAAACAACAACAACAACAACAACGTCAAATAAACAACAACAACACCGTCAAATAAACAACAACAACAACAACGTCAAATAAACAACAACAACAACGTCAAATAAACAACAACAACAACGTCAACGTCAACAACAACAACAACAACAATGTCAAATAAACAACAATAAAAACAACAACACCGTCAACAACAACAACAATGTCAAATAAACAACAACAACAACAACGTCAAATAAACAACAACGTCAACAACAACAACAACGTCAAATAAACAACAACAACAACACCGCCAAATAAACAACAACAACAACAACAACGTCAAATAAACAACAACAACAACAACGTCAAATAAACAACAACAAGAACAACAACAACAACAACGTCAAATAAACAACAACAACAACAACGTCAAATAAACAACAACAATAACAACAACGTCAACTAAACAACAACAACAACAACAACGTCAAATAAATAACAACCACAACAACAACGTCAAATAAACAACAACAACAACAACGTCAAATAAACAACAAAAACAACAACAACAATGTCAACAACATTAAGAAAGTCAAATAAACAA
>OX451739.1:319337268-319342268 GCA_948472305.1 Vicia faba | reverse complement strand
ACAACAACAACGTCAAATAAACAACAACAATAACAACAACGTCAACTAAACAACAACAACAACAACAACGTCAAATAAACAACAACCACAACAACAACGTCAAATAAACAACAACAACAACAACAACGTCAAATAAACAACAACAGCACCAACGTCAACAATAACAACAACAACATCAAATAAACAACAACAACAACAACGTCTAATAAAATACAACAACAACAACGTCAAATAAACAACAAAAACAATGAGAAAAAAAACGTCAAATAAACAACAACAACAACAACAACAACAACGTCAAATAAACAACAACAACAACAACGTCAAATAAACAACAACAACAACAACGTCAAATAAACAACAACAACAACAACAATAACAACAACAACAGCGTCAAATAAACAACAACAACAACGTCAAATAAACAACAACAACAACGTCAAATAAACAAAACAAAAACAACAACTACATCAACAACAACAAAAACGTCAAATAAACAACAACAACAACAACAACAACGTTAACAACAACAACGTCAAATAAACAACAACAACAACGTCAAATAAACAATAACAACAACAACAACGTCAACAACAACAACGTCAAATAAACAACAACAACAACAACAACGTCAAATAAACAACAACAACAATGTCAAATAAACAACAACAACAACGTCAAATAAACAACGACAACAACAACAACGTCAAATAAACAACAACAACAAAAACGTCAACAACAACAACGTCAAATAAACAACAAAAACAAAGACAACAACAACGTCAAATAAACAACAACAACAACAATAACGTCAACTAAACAACAACAACAACAACATCAAATAAACAACAACCACAACAACAACGTCAAATAAACAACACAAACAACAACAACAACGTCAAATAAACAACAAAAACAACAACAACAATGTCACCAACATTAACAACGTCAAATAAATAACAACAATAACAACGTCAAATAAACAACAACAACAACAACAACGTCAACAACAACAACAACATCAAAATAACAACAACAACAACAACAATAACAACATTAAAATAAACAACAACAACACCGTCAAATAAACAACAACAACAACAACGTCAAATAAACAACAACAAGAACAACGTTAAATAAACAACAACAACAACAACAACGTCAAATAAATAACAACAACAACAACAACAATGTCAAATAAACAACAACAACAACAATAACAACAACAACGTGAAATAAACAACAGTAACAACAATGTCAACAACATTAACAACGTCAAATAAACAACAACAAGAACAACGTTAAATAAACAACAACAACAACAACAACAACAACGTTAACAACAACAACAACGTCAAATAAACAACAACAACAACAACAACGTCAAATAAACAACAACAACAACAACAACGTCAAATAAACAACAACAACAACAACGTCAAATAAACAACAACAACAACAACATCAAATAAACAACAACTACAACAACAACGTCAAATAAACAACAACAACAACAATGTCAACAACATTGTCAAATAAACAACAACAACAATGTCAAATAAACAACAACAACTAAAACAACGTCAAATAAACAACAACAATAACAACAACGTCAAATAAACAACAACACCAACAACGTCAACAACAACAACAACAACAACAGTGTCAAATAAACAACAACAACAGCAACAACGTCAACAATAACAACAATGTCAAATAAACAACAACAACAATGTCAAATAAACAACAACAACAATGTCAAATAAACAACAACAACAACAACAACAACAATGTCCACAACAACAACAACGTCAAATAAAAAACAACAACAACGTCAAATAAACAACAACGTTAACAACATCAACAATGTCAAATAAACAACAACAACAATAACTATGTCAACAACAACGATAATGTCAAATAAACAACAACAACAACAACGTCAACAACAACTACGTCAAATAAACAACAACAACAACAACGTCAAATAAACAACAACAACAACAACACCGTCAAATAAACAACAACAACAACAACAACAACAACGTCAAATAAACAACAACAACAACAACGTCAAATAAACAACAACAACAACGTAAAATAAACAACAACAACAACGTCAACAACAACAACAACGTCAAATAAACAACAACAACAACGTCAACAACAACAACAACAACGTCAAATAAACAACAACAACAACGTCAAATAAACAATAACAACAACAATGTCAAATAAACAACAACAACGTCAAATAAACAACAACAACAACAACGTCAAATAAACAACAACAACAACAATAACAACAACAACAACGTCAAATAAATAACAACAACAACAACAACGTCAAATATACAACATCAACAACAACAACAACGTCAAATAAACAACAAAACCAACAACGTCAACAACAACAACAACAACAACAACAACAATGTCAAATAAACAACAACAACAACAACAATGTCAAATAAACAACAACAACAACAACGTCAAATAAACAACAACAACAACAACGTCAAATAAACAACAACAACAACGTCAACAACAACAACAACGTCAAATAAACAACAACAAGAACTATGTCAACAACAACAACAACGTCAAATAAACAACAACAACAATGTCAACAACAACAACGTCAAATAAACAACAACAACAATAACCTCAAATAAACAACAACAACACCGTCAAATAAACAACAACAACAACAACAACGTCAAATAAACAACAACAACAACGTCAAATAAACAACAACAACAACAACGTCAACAACAACAACAACGTCAAATAAACAACAACAACAACAACAACAACGTCAACAACAACAACGTCAAATAAACAACAACAACAACGTCAAATAAACAATAACAACAACAATGTCAAATAAACAACAACAACGTCAAATAAACAACAACAACAACAACGTCAAATAAACAACAACAACAACAACGTCAAATAAACAACAACAACAACAACAACGTCAAATAAACAACAACAACAATGTCAAATAAACAACAACAACAACGTCAAATAAACAACGACAACAACAACAACGTCAAATAAACAACAACAACAAAAACGTCAACAACAACAACGTCAAATAAACAACAAAAACAAAGACAACAACAACGTCAAATAAACAACAACAACAACAATAACGTCAACTAAACAACAACAACAACAACATCAAATAAACAACAACCACAACAACAACGTCAAATAAACAACACAAACAACAACAACAACGTCAAATAAACAACAAAAACAACAACAACAATGTCACCAACATTAACAACGTCAAATAAATAACAACAATAACAACGTCAAATAAACAACAACAACAACAACAACGTCAACAACAACAACAACATCAAAATAACAACAACAACAAAAACAATAACAACATTAAAATAAACAACAACAACACCGTCAAATAAACAACAACAACAACAACGTCAAATAAACAACAACAAGAACAACGTTAAATAAACAACAACAACAACAACAACGTCAAATAAATAACAACAACAACAACAACAATGTCAAATAAACAACAACAACAACAATAACAACAACAACGTGAAATAAACAACAGTAACAACAATGTCAACAACATTAACAACGTCAAATAAACAACAACAAGAACAACGTTAAATAAACAACAACAACAACAACAACAACAACGTTAACAACAACAACAACGTCAAATAAACAACAACAACAACAACAACGTCAAATAAACAACAACAACAACAACAACGTCAAATAAACAACAACAACAACAACGTCAAATAAACAACAACAACAACAACATCAAATAAACAACAACTACAACAACAACGTCAAATAAACAACAACAACAACAATGTCAACAACATTGTCAAATAAACAACAACAACAATGTCAAATAAACAACAACAACTAAAACAACGTCAAATAAACAACAACAATAACAACAACGTCAAATAAACAACAACACCAACAACGTCAACAACAACAACAACAACAAAAGTGTCAAATAAACAACAACAACAGCAACAACGTCAACAATAACAACAATGTCAAATAAACAACAACAACAATGTCAAATAAACAACAACAACAATGTCAAATAAACAACAACAACAACAACAACAATGTCCACAACAACAACAACGTCAAATAAAAAACAACAACAACGTCAAATAAACAACAACGTTAACAACATCAACAATGTCAAATAAACAACAACAACAATAACTATGTCAACAACAACGATAATGTCAAATAAACAACAACAACAACAACGTCAACAACAACTACGTCAAATAAACAACAACAACAACAACGTCAAATAAACAACAACAACAACAACACCGTCAAATAAACAACAACAACAACAACAACAACGTCAAATAAACAACAACAACAACAACGTCAAATAAACAACAACAACAACGTAAAATAAACAACAACAACAACGTCAACAACAACAACAACGTCAAATAAACAACAACAACAACAACATCAACAACAACAACAACAACGTCAAATAAACAACAACAACAACGTCAAATAAACAATAACAACAACAATGTCAAATAAACAACAACAACGTCAAATAAACAACAACAACAACAACGTCAAATAAACAACAACAACAACAATAACAACAACAACAACGTCAAATAAATAACAACAACAACAACAACGTCAAATATACAACGTCAACAACAACAACAACGTCAAATAAACAACAAAACCAACAACGTCAACAACAACAACAACAACAACAACAACAACAATGTCAAATAAACAACAACAACAACAACAATGTCAAATAAACAACAACAACAACAACGTCAAATAAACAACAACAACAACAACGTCAAATAAACAACAACAACAACGTCAACAACAACAACAACGTCAAATAAACAACAACAAGAACTATGTCAACAACAACAACAACGTAAAATAAACAACAACAACAATGTCAACAACAACAACGTCAAATA
>OX451739.1:319284768-319332268 GCA_948472305.1 Vicia faba | reverse complement strand
AACAACAACAACAACAACGTCAAATAAACAACAACAACAACAACGTCAAATAAACAACAACAACAACGTCAACAACAACAACAACGTCAAATAAACAACAACAAGAACTATGTCAACAACAACAACAACGTAAAATAAACAACAACAACAATGTCAACAACAACAACGTCAAATAAACAACAACAACAACAACCTCAAATAAACAACAACAACACCGTCAAATAAACAACAACAACAACAACAACGTCAAATAAACAACAACAACAACGTCAAATAAACAACAACAACAACAACGTCAACAACAACAACAACGTCAAATAAACAACAACAACAACAACAACAACGTCAACAACAACAACGTCAAATAAACAACAACAACAACGTCAAATAAACAATAACAACAACAATGTCAAATAAACAACAACAACGTCAAATAAACAACAACAACAACAACGTCAAATAAACAACAACAACAACAACGTCAAATAAATATCAACAACAACAACAACGTCAAATATACAACGTCAACAACAACAACAACGTCAAATAAACAACAACACCAACAACGTCAACAACAACAACAACAACAACAACAATGTCAAATAAACAACAACAACAATGTCAAATAAACAACAACAACAACAACGTCAAATAAACAACAACAACAACGTCAAATAAACAACAACAACAACGTTAACTAAACAACAACAACAACGTCAACAACAAAAACAACAACGTCAAATAAACAACAACAAGAACTATGTCAACAACAACAACAACGTCAAATAAACAACAACAACAACAACGTCAACAACAACAACGTCAAATAAACAACAACAACAACAACAACGTCAAATAAACAACAACAACACCGTCAAATAAACAACAACAACAACAACAACGTCAAATAAACAACAACAACAACGTCAAATAAATAACAACAACAACGTCAAATAAACAACAACAACATCAACAACAACAACAACGTCAAATAAACAACAACAACAACAACGTCAACAACAACAACAACGTCAAATAAACAACAACAACGTCAAATAAACAATAACAACCACAATGTCAAATAAACAACAACAACGTCAAATAAACAACAACAACAACAACATCAAATAAACAACAACAACAACAACGTAAAATAAATAACAACAACAACAACGTCAAATATACAACGTCAACAACAACAACAACGTCAAATAAACAACAACACCAACAACGTCAACAACAACAACAACAACAACAACAATGTTAAATAAACAACAACAACAACAACAATGTCAAATAAACAACAACAACAACAACAACGTCAAATAAACAACAACAACAACAACGTCAAATAAACAACAACAACGTTAACAACAACAACAACGTCAAATAAACAACAACAATAACAACAACGTCAACAACAACAACAACAACAACAACAAGGTCAAATAAACAACAACAACGTCAATTAAACAATAACACCAACAATGTCAAATAAACAACAACAACGTCAAATAAACAACAACAACAACAACGTCAAATAAACAACAACAACAACAATAAAAACAACAACAACGTCAAATAAATAACAACAACAACAACGTCAAATATACAACGTCAACAACAACAACAACGTCAACAACAAAAACAACAACGTCAAATAAACAACAACAAGAACTATGTCAACAACAACAACAACGTCAAATAAACAACAACAACAACAACGTCAACAACAACAACGTCAAATAAACAACAACAACAACAACAACGTCAAATAAACAACAACAACACCGTCAAATAAACAACAACAACAACAACGTCAAATAAACAACAACAATAACGTCAAATAAACAACAACAACAACAACGTCAACGTCAACAACAACAACAACAACAATGTCAAATAAACAACAATAAAAACAACAACACCGTCAACAACAACAACAATGTCAAATAAACAACAACAACAACAACGTCAAATAAACAACAACGTCAACAACAACAACAACGTCAAATAAACAACAACAACAACAACAACACCGCCAAATAAACAACAACAACAACAACAACGTCAAATAAACAACAACAACAACAACGTCAAATAAACAACAACAAGAACAACAACAACAACAACGTCAAATAAACAACAACAACAACAACGTCAAATAAACAACAACAATAACAACAACGTCAACTAAACAACAACAACAACAACAACGTCAAATAAATAACAACCACAACAACAACGTCAAATAAACAACAACAACAACAACGTCAAATAAACAACAAAAACAACAACAACAATGTCAACAACATTAAGAAAGTCAAATAAACAACAACAACACCAACGTCAAATAAACAACAACAACAACAACAACGTCAAATAAACAACAAAAACAAAGACAACAACAACAACAACAACAATAACAACGTTAAAAATAACAACAACAATAACGTCAAATAAACAACAACAACAACAACAACGTCAAATAAACAACAACAACAACAACAACAAATACAACAACAACAACAACAACAACAACAACGTCAAATAACAACAACAACGTCAAATAAACAACAACAACAACAACGTCAAATAAACAACAACAACAACGTCAAATAAACAACAACAACAACAACATCAAATAAACAACAACAACAACAACATCAAAAATAACAAAAACGTCAAATAAACCACTACGTCAACAATAACAACTACGTCAAATACACAACAACAACAACGTCAAATAAACAACAACAACAACAATGTCAACAACAACAACGTCAAATAAAGAACAACAACAACGTCAAATAAACAAAAACAACTAAAACAACGTCAAATAAACAACAACAACAACAACAACAACAACAACGTCGAATAAACAACAACACCTACAACGTCAACAACAACAACAACAATGTCAAATAAACAACAACAACAACGTCAACAACAACAACAATGTCAAATAAACAACAACAACAACGTCAAATAAACAACAACAACAACGTCAAATAAACAACAACAACAACGTCAAATAAACAACAACAACAACAACGTCAAATAAACAACAACAACAACGTCAAGTAAACAAAAACAACAACTATGTCAACAACAACAACAACGTCAAATAAACAACAACAACAACGTCAACAACAACAACAACGTCAAATAAACAACAACAACAACAACGTCAAATAAACAACAACAACACCGTCAAATAAACAACAACAACAACAACGTCAAATAAACAACAACAACAACAACGTCAACACCAATAACAACAACGTCAAATAAACAACAACAACAACTATGTCAACAACAACAACGTCAAATAAACAACAACAACAACAACGTCAACAACAACAACAACGTCAAATAAACAAAAAAAACAACAACGTCAAATAAACAACAACAACACCGTCAAATAAACAACAACAATCACAACGTCAAATAAACAACAACAAGAACAACGTTAAATAAACAACAACAACAACAACAACATCAAATAAATAACAGCAACAACAACAACAACGTCAAATAAACAACAACAACAACAATAACAACAACAACGTGAAATAAACAACAGTAACAACAATGTCAACAACATTAACAACGTCAAATAAACAACAACAAGAACAACGTTAAATAAACAACAACAACAACAACAATGTCAACAACAACAACAACGTCAAATAAACAACAACAACAACAACGTCAAATAAACAACAATAACAATAACGTCAAATAAACAACAGCAACAACAACGTCAAATAAACAACAACAATAACAACTACGTCAATTAAGCAACAACAACAACAACAAATACAACAACAACAACAACAACAACGTCAAATAAACAACAACAAAAACAACAACAACATCAACAACAACAAAAATGTCAAATAAACAACAACTACAACGTCAACGACAATAACTACGTCAAATAAACAACAACAACAACGTCAAATAAACAATAAAAACAACAACAACGTCAACAACAACAACGTCAAATAAACAACAAAAATAACAACGTCAAATAAACAACAACAATAACAACAACAACGTCAAATAAACAACAACGTCAACAACAACAACAACGTGAAATAAACAACAACAACTATGTCAACAACAACAACAACATCAAATAAACTACAACTACAACAACAATGTCAACATTAACAACAACGTCAAATAAACAACAACAACAACAACGTCAAATAAACAACAACAACAACACCGTCAAATAAACAACAACAACAACAACAACAACGTCAAATAAAAAACAACAACAACAACAACGAAAAATAAACAACAACAACAACAACAACATCAACAACAACAAAAACGTCAAATAAACAACAACAACAACGTCAACAACAACAACTACGTCAAATAAACAATAACAACAACGTCAAATAAACAACAACAAGAACAATGTCAATAACAACAACGTCAAATAAACAACAACATCAACGTAAAATAAACAACAACAACAACAACGTCAAATAAACAACAACACCAACAACGTCAACAACAACAATGTTAAATAAACAACAACAATAACAACGTCAACAACAACAAAAACGTCAAATAAACAACAACAACGTCAACAACAACAACTACGTCAAATAAACAACAACAACTACGTCAAATAAATAATAACAACAACAACAACAACGTCAAATAAACAACAACAACAACGTCAAATAAACAACAGCAACAACGCCAAATAAACAACAACAACAACAACAACGTCAAATAGACAACAACAACAACGTCAACAACAACAACAGCAATGTCAAATAAACAACAATAAAAACAACAACACCGTCAACAACAACAACAATGTCAAATAAACAACAACAACAACAACGTCAAATAAACAACAACGTCAACAACAACAACAACGTCAAATAAACAACAACAACAACAACACCGCCAAATAAACAACAACAACGTCAAATAAACAACAACAACAACAACGCCAAATAAACAACAACAAGAACAACAACAACAACAACGTCAAATAAACAACAACAACAACGTCAAATAAACAACAACAATAACAACAACGTCAACTAAACAACAACAACAACAACAACATCAAATAAACAACAACAACAACAACGTCTAATAAACAACAACAATAACAATGTCAAATAAACAACAAAAACAATGACAAAAAAAACGTCAAATAAACAACAACAACAACAACAACGTCAAATAAACAACAACAACAACGTCAAATAAACAACAACAACAACAACGTCAAATAAACAACAACAACAACAACAACAATAACAACAACAACAACGTCAAATAAACAACAACAACAACAACAACGTCAAATAAACAAAAACAAAAACAACAACTACATCAACAACAACAAAAACGTCAAATAAACAACAACAACAACAACAACGTTAACAACAACAACTACGTCAAATAAACAACAACAACAACGTCAAATAAACAATAACAACAACAACAACAACGTCAACAACAACAACGTCAAATAAACAACAATAACAACAACAACGTCAAATAAACAACAACAACAACGTCAAATAAACAACAACAACAACAACGTCAAATAAACAACGACAACAACAACAACGTCAAATAAACAACAACAACAACGTCAAATAAACAAGAACAACAACGTCAAATAAACAAAAACAACAACTATGTCAACAACAACAACAACGTCAACAACAACAACAACGTCAAATAAACAACAACAACAACAACAACAACGTCAAATAAACAACAACAACAACACCGTCAAATAAACAACAATAACAACAACGTCAAATAAACAACAACAACAACGTCAACAACAACAACGTCAAATAAACAACAACAACAACAACGTCAACAACAACAACAACGTCAAATAAACAAAAAAAACAACAACGTCAAATAAACAACAACAACACCGTCAAATAAACAACAACAACAACAACGTCAAATAAACAACAACAATAACAACAACGTCAACAACAACAACGTCAACTAAACAACAACAACAACAACAACAACGTCAAATAAACAACAACAACAACAACACCGCCAAATAAACAACAACAACAACGTCAAATAAACAACAACAACAACAACGTCAAATAAACAACAACAAGAACAACAACAACAACAACGTCAAATAAACAACAACAACAACGTCAAATAAACAACAACAATAACAACAACGTCAACTAAACAACAACAACAACAACAACAACGTCAAATAAACAACAACCACAACAACAACGTCAAATAAACAACAACAACAACAACGTCAAATAAACAACAACAGCACCAACGTCAACAAGAACAACAACATCAAATAAACAACAACAACAACGTCTAATAAACAACAACAATAACAACGTCAAATAAACAACAAAAACAATGACAAAAAAAACGTCAAATAAACAACAACAACAACAACGTCAAATAAACAACAACAACAACAACGTCAAATAAACAACAACAACAACAACAATAACAACAACAACAGCGTCAAATAAACAACAACAACAACAACGTCAACTAAACAACAACAACAACGTCAAATAAACAAAAACAAAAACAACAACTACATCAACAACAACAAAAACGTCAAATAAACAACAACAACAACAACAACAACGTTAACAACAACAACTACGTCAAATAAACAACAACAACAACGTCAAATAAACAATAACAACAACAACAACAACGTCAACAACAACAACGTCAAATAAACAACAATAACAACAACAACGTCAAATAAACAACAACAACAACGTCAAATAAACAACAACAACAACAACGTCAAATAAACAACGACAACAACAACAACGTCAAATAAACAACAACAACAAAAACGTCAACAACAACAACGTCAAATAAACAACAAAAACAAAGACAACAACAACGTCAAATAAACAATAACAACAACAATAACGTCAACTAAACAACAACAACAACAACATCAAATAAACAACAACCACAACAACAACGTCAAATAAACAACAAAAACAACAACAACAATGTCACCAACATTAACAACGTCAAATAAATAACAACAATAACAACGGCAAATAAACAACAACAACAACAACAACGTCAACAACAACAACAACATCAAAATAACAACAACAACAACAATAACAACGTTAAAAATAACAACAACAATAACGTCACATAAACAACAACAACAACATCAAATAAATAACAACAACAACAACAAATACAACAACAACAACGTCAAATAACGACAACAACGTCAAATAAACAACAACAACAACAACGTCAAATAAACAACAACAACAACGTCAAATAAACAACAACAACAACATCAAATAAATAACAACAACAACAACAACAACGTCAAATAAACAACAACAACAACGTCAAATAAACAACAACAACAACGTCAAATAAACAAGAACAACAACGTCAAATAAACAAAAACAACAACTATGTCAACAACAACAACAACGTCAACAACAACAACAACGTCAAATAAACAACAACAACAACAACAACGTCAAATAAACAACAACAACACCGTCAAATAAACAACAATAACAACAACGTCAAATAAACAACAACAACAACAACAACGTCAACACCAATAACAACAACGTAAAATAAACAACAACAACAACAACTATGTCAACAACAACAACGTCAAATAAACAACAACAACAACAACAACGTCAACAACAACAACAACGTCAAATGAACAAAAAAAACAACAACGTCAAATAAACAACAACAACACCGTCAAATAAACAACAACAACAACAACGTCAAATAAACAACAACAAGAACAACGTTAAATAAACAACAACAACAACAACAACGTCAAATAAATAACAACAACAACAACAACGTCAAATAAACAACAACAATAACAATAACAACAACAACGTGAAATAAACAACAGTAACAACAATGTCAACAACATTAACAACGTCAAATAAACAACAACAAGAACAACGTTAAATAAACAACAACAACAACAACAACAACGTCAACAACAACAACAACGTCAAATAAACAACAACAACAACAGCAACGTCAAATAAACCACAACAACAACAACAACGTCAAATAAACAACAACAACAACGTCAAATAAACAACAACAACAACAACAACTACAACGTCAAATAAACAACAACAACAAATACAACAACAACAACGTCAAATAACAAAAACAACGTCAAATAAACAACAATAACAACGTCAAATAAACAACAACAACAACATCAAATAAACAACAACTACAACAACAACGTCAAATAAACAACAACAACAACAACAACAACAATGTCAACAACAACGTCAAATAAACAACAACAACAACGTCAAATAAACAACAACACCAACAACGTCAACAACAACAACAACAACAGTGTCAAATAAACAACAACAACAGCAACAACGTCAACAATAACAACAATGTCAAATAAACAACAACAACAATGTCAAATAAACAACAACAACAATGTCAAATAAACAACAACAA
The DNA here is from genome assembly GCA_948472305.1 of Vicia faba. Taxonomy (NCBI): domain Eukaryota; kingdom Viridiplantae; phylum Streptophyta; class Magnoliopsida; order Fabales; family Fabaceae; genus Vicia; species Vicia faba. The sequence continues at coordinate 319,323,745 of OX451739.1, read as the reverse complement.
CAACAACAACAATGTCCACAACAACAACAACGTCAAATAAACAACAACAACAACGTCAAATAAACAACAACGTTAACAACATCAACAATGTCAAATAAACAACAACAACAATAACTATGTCAACAACAACGACAATGTCAAATAAACAACAACAACAACAACGTCAACAACAACTACGTCAAATAAACAACAACAACAACAACGTCAAATAAACAACAACAACAACAACAACACCGTCAAATAAACAACAACAACAACAACAACACCGTCAAATAAACAACAACAACAACAACATCAAATAAACAACAACAACAACGTCAAATAAACAACAACAACAACGTCAACAACAACAACAACGTCAAATAAACAACAACAACAACGTCAACAACAACAACAACAACGTCAAATAAACAATAACAACAACAATGTCAAATAAACAACAACAACGTCAAATAAACAACAACAACAACAACGTCAAATAAACAACAACAACAACAATAACAACAACAACAACGTCAAATAAATAACAACAACAACAACAACGTCAAATATACAACGTCAACAACAACAACAACGTCAAATAAACAACAAAACCAACAACGTCAACAACAACAACAACAACAATGTCAAATAAACAACAACAACAACAACAATGTCAAATAAACAACAACAACAACAACGTCAAATAAACAACAACAACAACAACGTCAAATAAACAACAACAACAACGTCAAATAAACAACAACAACAACAACGTCAACAACAACAACAACGTCAAATAAACAACAACAAGAACTATGTCAACAACAACAACAACGTCAAATAAACAACAACAACAACAACGTCAACAACAACAACGTCAAATAAACAACAACAACAACAACGTCAAATAAACAACAACAACACCGTCAAATAAACAACAACAACAACAACGTCAAATAAACAACAACAACAACAACGTCAAATAAACAACAACAACAACAACGTCAACAACAACAACAACGTCAAATAAACAACAACAACAACAACAACGTCAACAACAACAACAACGTCAAATAAACAACAACAACAACGTCAAATAAACAATAACAACAACAATGTCAAATAAACAACAACAACGTCAAATAAACAACAACAACAACAACGTCAAATAAACAACAACAACAACAACGTCAAATAAATATCAACAACAACAACAACGTCAAATATACAACGTCAACAACAACAACAACGTCAAATAAACAACAACACCAACAACGTCAACAACAATGTCAAATAAACAACAACAACAACAATGTCAAATAAACAACAACAACAACAACGTCAAATAAACAACAACAACAACGTCAAATAAACAACAACAACAACGTCAAATAAACAACAACAACAACCTCAACAACAAAAACAACAACGTCAAATAAACAACAACAAGAACTATGTCAACAACAACAACAACGTCAAATAAACAACAACAACAACAACGTCAACAACAACAACAACGTCAAATAAACAACAACAACAACAACAACAACGTCAAATAAACAACAACAACACCGTCAAATAAACAACAACAACAACAACGTCAAATAAACAACAACAACAACGTCAAATAAACAACAACAACAACGTCAAATAAACAACAACAACATCAACAACAACAACAACGTCAAATAAACAACAACAACAACAACAACGTCAACAACAACAACAACAACGTTAAATAAACAACAACAACGTCAAATAAACAATAACAACAACAATGTCAAATAAACAACAACAACGTCAAATAAACAACAACAACAACAACGTCAAATAAACAACAACAACAACAATAACAACAACAACAACAACGTCAAATAAATAACAACAACAACAACGTCAAATATACAACGTCAACAACAACAACAACGTCAAATAAACAACAACATCAACAACGTCAACAACAACAACAACAACAACAATGTCAAATAAACAACAACAACAACAATAATGTCAAATAAACAACAACAACAACAACAACGTCAAATAAACAACAACAACAACGTCAAATAAACAACAACAACAACGTCAAATAAACAACAACAACAACGTCAACAACAAAAACAACAACGTCAAATAAACAACAACAAGAACTATGTCAACAACAACAACAACAACGTCAAATAAACAACAACAACAACAACGTCAACAACAACAACGTCAAATAAACAACAACAACAACAACAACGTCAAATTAACAACAACAACAACAACATCAACAACAACAACAACGTCAAATAAACAACAACAACACCGTCAACTAAACAACAACAACAACGTCAAATAAACAACAACAACAACGTCAAATAAACAACAACAACGTCAACAACAACAACAACGTCAAATAAACAACAACAACAACAACAACAACGTCAACAACAACAACAACAACGTCAAATAAACAACAACAACGTCAATTAAACAATAACACCAACAATGTCAAATAAACAACAACAACGTCAAATAAACAACAACAACAACAACGTCAAATAAACAACAACAACAACAATAAAAATAACAACAACGTCAAATAAATAACAACAACAACAACGTCAAATATACAACGTCAACAACAACAACAACGTTAACAACAAAAACAACAACGTCAAATAAACAACAACAAGAACTATGTCAACAACAACAACGTCAAATAAACAACAACAACAACATTGTCAACAACAACAACGTCAAATAAACAACAACAACAACAACAACGTCAAATAAACAACAACAACACCGTCAAATAAACAACAACAACAACAACGTCAAATAAACAACAACAACAACGTCAAATAAACAACAACAACGTCAACAACAACAACAACGTCAAATAAACAACAACAACAACGTCAAATAAACAACAACAACGTCAAATAAACAACAACAACGTCAAATAAACAATAACAACAACAATGTCAAATAAACAACATCAACGTCAAATAAACAATAACAACAACAATGTCAAATAAACAACAACAACGTCAAATAAACAACAACAACAACAACGTCAAATAAACAACAACAACAACAATAAAAACAACAACAACGTCAAATAAATAACAACAACAACAACGTCAAATATACAACGTCAACAACAACAACAACGTCAAATAAACAACAACCACAACAACAATAACAACAACAACAACGTCAAATAAACAACAACAACAACGTCAAATAAACAACAACAACAACGTCAAATAAACAACAACAACAACAACGTCAAATAAACAACAACAACAACGTCAAATAAACAACAACAACAACGTCAACAACAACAACAACAACAACGTCAACGTCAAATAAACAACAACAACAACAACGTCAAATAAACAACAGCAACAACGTCAAATAAACAACAACAACAACAACAACGTCAAATAAACAACAACAACAACGTCAACAACAACAACAATGTCAAATAAACAACAACCACAACAACAACATCGTTAATAACAACAACATTGTCAAATAAACAACAACAACAACAACGTCAAATAAACAACAACGTCAACAACAACAACAACGTCAAATAAACAACAACAACAACAACAACAACAACACCGCCAAATAAGCAACAACAACAACAACGTCAAATAAACAACAACAACAACAACATCAAATAAACAATAGAAACAACAACAAGAACAACGTCAAATAAACAACAACAACAACGTCAAATAAACAACAATTATAACAACAACGTCAACAACAACATCGTCAACTTAACAACAACAACAACAACAACGTCAAATAAACAACAACCACAACAACAACGTCAAATAAACAACAACAACAACAACGTCAAATAAACAACAAAAACAACAACAACAATGTCAACAACATTAACAACGTCAAATAATCAACAACAATACCAACGTCAAATAAACAACAACAACAACAACAACGTCAAATAAACAACAAAAACAAAGACAACAACAACAACAAAAACAATAACAACGTTAAAAATAACAACAATAATAACGTCAAATAAACAACAATAACAACAACGTCAAATAAACAACAACAACAACAACAAATACAACAACAACAACAACAACAACGTCAAATAACAACAACAACATCAAATAAACAACAACAATAACAACGTCAAATAAACATCAACAACAATGTCAAATAAACAACAATAACAACAACAACGTCAAATAAACAACAACAACAACAACAACGTCAACAACAACAAAAACGTCAAATAAACAAGTACGTCAACAACAACAACTACGTCAAATACACAACAACAACAACGTCAAATAAACAACAACAACAACGTCAAATAAACAACAACAACAACGTCAAATAAACAACAACAACTAAAACAACTTCAAATAAACAACAACAACAACAACAACGTCGAATAAACAACAACACCTACAACGTCAACAACAACAACAACAATGTCAAATAAACAACAACAACAACGTCAACAACAACAACAATGTCAAATAAACAACAACAACAACATCAAATAAACAACAACAACAACGTCAAATAAACAACAACAACAACGTCAAATAAACAACAACAACAACAACAACGTCAAATAAACAAAAACAACAACTATGTCAACAACAACAACGTCAAATAAACAACAACAACAACAACGTCATCAACAACAACAACGTCAAATAAACAACAACAACAACGTCAAATAAACAACAACAACACCGTCAAATAAACAACAACAACAACAACGTCAAATAAACAACAACAACAACGTCAACACCAATAACAACAACGTCAAATAAACAACAACAACAACTATGTCAACAACAACACCAACGTCAAATAAACAACAACAACAACAACGTCAACAACAACAACAACCTCAAATAAACAAAAACAATAACAACGTCAAATAAACAACAACAACACCGTCAAATAAACAACAACAACAACGTCAAATAAACAACAACAACAACAACAATGTCAAATAAACAACAACAACAATAACAACGTCAAATAAATAACAACAACAACAACAACATCAAATAAACAACAACAACAACAATAACAACAACAACGTCAAATAAACAACAGTAACAACAATGTCAACAACATTAACAACGTCAAATAAACAACAACAAGAACAACGTTAAATAAGCAACAACAACAACAAGAACGTCAACAACAACAACAACGTCAAATAAACAACAACAACAACGTCAAATAAACAACAACAACAACAACGTCAAATAAACAACAGCAACAACAACATCAAATAAACAACAACAATAACAACAACGTCAAATAAGCAGCAACAACAACAAATACAACAACAACGTCAAATAACAAAAACAACGTCAAATAAACAACAATAACAACGTCAAATAAACAACAACAACAACAACAACAACATCAAATAAACAACAACAAAAACGTCAAATAAACAACAACAACAACAACAACAACAACAATGTCAACAACAACATCAAATAAACAACAACAACAACAACAATAATGTCAAATAAACAACAACAACTAAAACAACGTCAAATAAACAACAACAATAACAACAAAGTCAAATAAACAACAACACCAACAACGTCAACAACAACAACAACAACAACAACAACAATGTCAAATAAACAACAACAACAGCAACAACGTCAACAATAACAACAATGTCAAATAAACAACAACAACAATATCAAACAAACATCAACAACAATGTCAAATAAACAACAACAACAACAACAACAATGTCAAAAATAACAACAACGTCAAATAAATAACAACAACAACGTCAAATAAACAACAACGTCAACAACATCAACAACGTCAAATAAACAACAACAACAACTATGTCAACAACAAAGACAATGTCAAATAAACAACAACAACAACAACAACATCAACAACAACTACGTCAAATAAACAACAACAACAACAACGTCAAATAAACAACAACAACAACATCACCGTCAAATAAACAACAACAACAACAACGTCAAATAAACAACAACAACGACGTCAAATAAACAACAACAACAACGTCAACAACAACAACAACGTCAAATAAACAACAACAACAACAACAACAACAACGTCAACAACAACAACAACAACAACAACAACAACAACGTCAAATAAACAACAACAACAACAACGTCAAATAAACAATAACAACAACAATGTCAAATAAACAACAACAACGTCAAATAAACAACAACAACAATAATGTCAAATAAACAACAACAACAACAACAACAATGTCAAATAAATAACAACAACAACAACGTCAAATATACAACGTCAAATAAACAACAACACTAACAACGTCAATAACAACAACAACAACAATGTCAAATAAACAACAACAACAACAACAATGTCAAATAAACAACAACAACAACGTCAAATAAACAACAACAACAACAACAACGTCAAATAAACAACAACAACAACGTCAAATAAACAACAACAACAACGTCAACAAGACCAACAACAACGTCAAATAAACAACAACAAGAACTATGTCAACAACAACAACAACAACGACAAATAAACAACAACAACAACGTCAACAACAACAACAACGTTAAATAAACAACAACAACAACAACGTAAAATAAACAACAACAACACCGTCAAATAAACAACAACAACAACAACGTCAAATAAACAACAACAACAACAACGTCAAATAAACAACAACAACAACAACATCAACAACAACAACGTCAACAACAACAACAACAACGTCAAATAAACAACAACAACAACGTCAAATAAACAATAACAACAACAATGTCAAATAAACAACAACAACGTCAAATAAACAACAACAACAACAACGTCAAATAAACAACAACAACAACAATAACAACAACAACAACGTCAAATAAATAACAACAACAACAACGTCAAATATACAACGTCAACAACAACAACAACGTCAAATAAACAACAACACCAACAACGTCAACAACAACAACAACAACAACAACAATGTCAAATAAACAACAACAACAACAACAACAATGTCAAATAAACAACAACAACAACAACAATGTCAAATAAACAACAACAACAACAACGTCAAATAAACAACAACAACAACGTCAAATAAACAACAACAATGTCAAATAAACAACAACAACAACGTCAACAACAACAACAACGTTAAATAAACAACAACAAGAACTATGTCAACAACAACAACAACGTAAAATAAACAACAACAACAACAATGTCAACAACAACAACAACGTCAAATAAACAACAACAACAACAACGTCAAATAAACAACAACAACACCGTCAAATAAACAACAACAACAACAACGTCAAATAAACAACAACAACAACAACAACAACAACAACGTCAAATAAATAACAACAACATTAACAACAACGTCAAATAAACAACAACAACAACAACGTGAAATAAATAAGAGTAACAACAATGTCAACAACATTAACAACGTCAAATAAACAACAACAACAACAATAACGTTAAATAAACAACAACAACAACAACAACGTCAACAATAACAACAACAACAACGTCAAATAAACAACAACAATAACAACAACGTCAAATAAGCAACAACAACAAATACAACAACAACAATAACGTTAAATAACAAAAACAACGTCAAATAAACAACAATAACAACGTCAAATAAACAACAACAACAACAACATCAAATAAACAACAACAACAACAACGTCAAATAAACAACAACAACAACAATAACAACAACAACAACGTCAAATAAATAACAACAACAACAACGTCAAATATACAACGTCAACAACAACAACAACGTCAAATATAACAACAACACCAACAACGTCAACAACAACAACAACAACAATGTCAAATAAACAGCAACAACAACAACAATGTCAAATAAACAAAAACAACAACAATGTCAAATAAACAAAAACAACAACAATGTCAAATAAACAACAACAACAACAACGTCAAATAAACAACAACAACAACGTCAAATAAACAACAACAACAACGTCAACAACAACAACAACGTCAAATAAACAACAACAACAACAACAACGTCAACAACAACAACAACGTCAAATAAACAACAACAACAACAACGTCAAATAAACAACAACAACACCGTCAAATAAACAACAACAACAACAACGTCAAATAAACAACAACAACAACGTCAACAACAACAACAACGTCAAATAAACAACAATAACAACAACGTCAACAACAACAAAAACGTCAAATAAACAACAACAACAACGTCAAATAAACAATAACAACAACAATGTCAAATAAACAACAACAACGTCAAATAAACAACAACAACAACAACGTCAAATAAACAACAACAACAACAATAACAACAACAACAACGTCAAATAAATAACAACAATAACACCAACGTCAAATATACAACGTCAACAACAACAACAACGTCAAATAAACAACAACACCAACAACGTCAACAACAACAACAACAACAACAACAACAATGTCAAATAAACAACAACAACAACAACAACAATGTCAAATAAACAACAACAACAACAACGTCAAATAAACAACAACAACAACGTCAAATAAACAACAACAACAACGTCAAATAAACAACAACAACAACAACAATGTCACCAACATTAACAACGTCAAATAAATAACAACAATAACAACGTCAAATAAACAACAACAACAACAACAACGTCAACAACAACAACAACATCAAAATAACAACAACAACAACAACAATAACAACATTAAAATAAACAACCACAACACCGTCAAATAAACAACAACAACAACAACGTCAAATAAACAACAACAAGAACAACGTTAAATAAACAACAACAATAACAACAACGTCAAATAAATAACAACAACAACAACAACAACGTCAAATAAACAACAACAACAACAATAACAACAACAACGTGAAATAAACAACAGTAACAACAATGTCAACAACATTAACAACGTCAAATAAACAACAACAAGAACAACGTTAAATAAACAACAACAACAACAACAACAACAACAACAACGTCAACAACAACAACAACGTCAAATAAACAACAACAACAACAACAACGTCAAATAAACAACAACAACAACAACAACGTCAAATAAACAACAACAACAACAATGTCAAATAAACAACAACAACAACAACAACGTCAAATAAACAACAACAACAAATACAACAACAACAACGTCAAATAACAAAAACAACGTCAAATAAACAACAATAACAACGTCAAATAAACAACAACAACAACAACATCAAATAAACAACAACTACAACAACAACGTCAAATAAACAACAACAACAACAATGTCAACAACATTGTCAAATAAACAACAACAACAATGTCAAATAAACAACAACAACTAAAACAACGTCAAATAAACAACAACAATAACAACAACGTCAAATAAACAACAACACCAACAACGTCAACAACAACAACAACAACAACAACAACAGTGTCAAATAAACAACAACAACAACAGCAACAACGTCAACAATAACAACAATGTCAAATAAACAACAACAACAATGTCAAATAAACAACAACAACAATGTCAAATAAACAACAACAAGAACAACAACAATGTCCACAACAACAACAACGTCAAATAAAAAACAACAACAACGTCAAATAAACAACAACGTTAACAACATCAACAATGTCAAATAAACAACAACAACAATAACTATGTCAACAACAACGATAATGTCAAATAAACAACAACAACAACAACGTCAACAACAACTACGTCAAATAAACAACAACAACAACAACGTCAAATAAACAACAACAACAACAACACCGTCAAATAAACAACAACAACAACAACGTCAAATAAACAACAACAACAACAACGTCAAATAAACAACAACAACAACGTCAAATAAACAACAACAACAACGTCAACAACAACAACAACGTCAAATAAACAACAACAACAACGTCAACAACAACAACAACAACGTCAAATAAACAACAACAACAACGTCAAATAAACAATAACAACAACAATGTCAAATAAACAACAACAACGTCAAATAAACAACAACAACAACAACGTCAAATAAACAACAACAACAACAATAACAACAACAACGTCAAATAAATAACAACAACAACAACAACAACGTCAAATATACAACGTCAACAACAACAACAACGTCAAATAAACAACAAAACCAACAACGTCAACAACAACAACAACAACAACAATGTCAAATAAACAACAACAACAACGTCAAATAAACAACAACAACTACAACGTCAAATAAACAACAACAACAACGTCAACAACAACAACAACGTCAAATAAACAACAACAAGAACTATGTCAACAACAACAACAACGTCAAATAAACAACAACAACAACGTCAAATAAACAACAACAACATCAAATAAACAACAACAACACCGTCAAATAAACAACAACAACAACAACAACGTCAAATAAACAACAACAACAACGTCAAATAAACAACAACAACAACAACGTCAACAACAACAACAACAACGTCAAATAAACAACAACAACAACAACAACAACGTCAACAACAACAACAACGTCAAATAAACAACAACAACAACGTCAAATAAACAATAACAACAACAATGTCAAATAAACAACAACAACGTCAAATAAACAACAACAACAACAACGTCAAATAAACAACAACAACAACAACAACGTCAAATAAATATCAACAACAACAACAACGTCAAATATACAACGTCAACAACAACAACAACTTTAAATAAACAACAACACCAACAACGTCAACAACAACAACAACAACAACAACAACAATGTCAAATAGACAACAACAACAATGTCAAATAAACAACAACAACAACAACGTCAAATAAACAACAACAACAACGTCAAATAAACAACAACAACAACAACGTCAACAACAAAAACAACAACGTCAAATAAACAACAACAAGAACTATGTCAACAACAACAACAACAAATAAACAACAACAACAACAACGTCAACAACAACAACGTCAAATAAACAACAACAACAACAACGTCAAATAAACAACAATAACACCGTCAAATAAACAACAACAACAACAACAACGTCAAATAAACAACAACAACAACGTCAAATAAACAACAACAACAACGTCAAATAAACAACAACAACATCAACAACAACAACAACGTCAAATAAACAACAACAACAACAACGTCAACAACAACAACAACGTCAAATAAACAACAACAACGTCAAATAAACTAACAACAACAATGTCAAATAAACAACAACAACGTCAAATAAACAACAACAACAACAACGTCAAATAAACAACAACAACAACAACGTAAAATATATAACAACAACAACAACGTCAAATATACAACGTCAACAACAACAACAACGTCAAATAAACAACAACACCAACAACGTCAACAACAACAACAACAACAACAATGTCAAATAAACAACAACAACAACAACAACAACAATGTCAAATAAACAACAACAACAACAACGTCAAATAAACAACAACAACAACGTCAAATAAACAACAACAACAACGTCAACAACAAAAACAACAACGTCAAATAAACAACAACAAGAACTATGTCAACAACAACAACAACAACGTCAAATAAACAACAACAACAACAACGTCAACAACAACAACGTCAAATAAACAACAACAACAACAACGTCAAATAAACAACAACAACAACAACATCAACAACAACAACAACGTCAAATAAACAACAACAACAACAACAACGTCAAATAAACAACAACAACACCGTCAAATAAACAACAACAACAACAACGTCAAATAAACAACAACAACAACGTCAAATAAACAACAACAACGTGAACAACAACAACAACGTCAAATAAACAACAACAATAACAACAACGTCAACAACAACAACAACGTCAAATAAACAACAACAACGTCAATTAAACAATAACACCAACAATGTCAAATAAACAACAACAACGTCAAATAAACAACAACAACAACAACGTCAAATAAACAACAACAACAACAATAAAAACAACAACAACGTCAAATAAATAACAACAACAACTACGTCAAATATACAACGTCAACAACAACAACGTCAACAACAAAAACAACAACGTCAAATAAACAACAACAAGAACTATGTCAACAACAACAACAACGTCAAATAAACAACAACAACAACAACGTCAACAACAACAACGTCAAATAAACAACAACAACAACAACAACGTCAAATAAACAACAACAACACCGTCAAATAAACAACAACAACAACAACGTCAAATAAACAACAACAACAACGTCAAATAAACAACAACAACAACGTCAACGTCAACAACAACAACAACAACAATGTCAAATAAACAACAATAAAAACAACAACACCGTCAACAACAACAACAATGTCAAATAAACAACAACAACAACAACGTCAAATAAACAACAACGTCAACAACAACAACAACGTCAAATAAACAACAACAACAACACCGCCAAATAAACAACAACAACAACAACAACGTCAAATAAACAACAACAACAACAACGTCAAATAAACAACAACAAGAACAACAACAACAACAACGTCAAATAAACAACAATAACAACAACGTCAAATAAACAACAACAATAACAACAACGTCAACTAAACAACAACAACAACAACAACGTCAAATAAATAACAACCACAACAACAACGTCAAATAAACAACAACAACAACAACGTCAAATAAACAACAAAAACAACAACAACAATGTCAACAACATTAAGAAAGTCAAATAAACAACAACAACACCAACGTCAAATAAACAACAACAACAACAACAACGTCAAATAAACAACAAAAACAAAGACAACAACAACAACAACAACAATAACAACGTTAAAAATAACAACAACAACAACGTCAAATAAACAACAAAAACAAAGACAACAACAACAACAACAATAACAACGTTAAAAATAACAACAACAATAACGTCAAATAAACAACAACAACAACAACAATGTCAAATAAACAACAACAACAACAATAACAAATACAACAACAACAATAACAACAACGTCAAATAACAACAACAACGTCAAATAAACAACAACAACAACAACGTCAAATAAACAACAACAACAACGTCAAATAAACAACAACAACAACAACAACATCAAATAAACAACAACAACAACAACATCAACAATAACAAAAACGTCAAATAAACAACTACGTCAACAACAACAACTACGTCAAATACACAACAACAACAACGTCAAATAAACAACAACAACAACAATGTCAACAACAACAACGTCAAATAAAGAACAACAACAACGTCAAATAAACAAAAACAACTAAAACAACGTCAAATAAACAACAACAACAACAACAACAACAACGTCGAATAAACAACAACACCTACAACGTCAACAACAACAACAACAATGTCAAATAAACAACAACAACAACGTCAACAACAACAACAATGTCAAATAAACAACAACAACAACGTCAAATAAACAACAACAACAACGTCAAATAAACAACAACAACAACGTCAAATAAACAACAACAACAACAACGTCAAATAAACAACAACAACAACGTCAAATAAACAAAAACAACAACTATGTCAACAACAACAACAACGTCAAATAAACAACAACAACAACGTCAACAACAACAACAACGTCAAATAAACAACAACAACAACAACGTCAAATAAACAACAACAACACCGTCAAATAAACAACAACAACAACAACGTCAAATAAACAACAACAACAACAACGTCAACACCAATAACAACAACGTCAAATAAACAACAACAACAACAACTATTTCAACAACAACAACGTCAAATAAACAACAACAACAACAACGTCAACAACAACAACAACGTCAAATAAACAAAAAAAACAACAACGTCAAATAAACAACAACAACACCGTCAAATAAACAACAACAATCACAATGTCAAATAAACAACAACAAGAACAACGTTAAATAAACAACAAAAACAACAACAACGTCAAATAAATAACAGCAACAACAACAACAACGTCAAATAAACAACAACAACAACAATAACAACAACAACGTGAAATAAACAACAGTAACAACAATGTCAACAACATTAACAACGTCAAATAAACAACAACAAGAACAACGTTAAATAAACAACAACAACAACAACAACAATGTCAACAACAACAACAACGTCAAATAAACAACAACAACAACAACGTCAAATAAACAACAATAACAATAACGTCAAATAAACAACAGCAACAACAACGTCAAATAAACAACAACAATAACAACTACGTCAATTAAGCAACAACAACAACAACAAATACAACAACAACAACAACGTCAAATAAACAACAACAAAAACAACAACAACATCAACAACAACAAAAATGTCAAATAAACAACAACTACAACGTCAACGACAATAACTACGTCAAATAAACAACAACAACAACGTCAAATAAACAATAAAAACAACAACAACGTCAACAACAACAACGTCAAATAAACAACAAAAATAACAACGTCAAATAAACAACAACAATAACAACAACAACGTCAAATAAACAACAACGTCAACAACAACAACAACGTGAAATAAACAACAACAACTATGTCAACAACAACAACAACATCAAATAAACTACAACTACAACAACAACGTCAACATTAACAACAACGTCAAATAAACAACAACAACAACAACGTCAAATAAACAACAACAACAACACCGTCAAATAAACAACAACAACAACAACAACAACGTCAAATAAAAAACAACAACAACAACAACGAAAAATAAACAACAACAACAACAACATCAACAACAACAAAAACGTCAAATAAACAACAACAACAACGTCAACAACAACAACTACGTCAAATAAATAATAACAACAACGTCAAATAAACAACAACAAGAACAATGTCAATAACAACAACGTCAAATAAACAACAACATCAACGTAAAATAAAAAACAACAACAACAACGTCAAATAAACAACAACACCAACAACGTCAACAACAACAATGTTAAATAAACAACAACAACAATAACAACGTCAACAACAACAAAAACGTCAAATAAACAACAACAACGTCAACAACAACAACTACGTCAAATAAACAATAACAACTACGTCAAATAAATAATAACAACAACAACAACAACGTCAAATAAACAACAACAACAACGTCAAATAAACAACAGCAACAACGCCAAATAAACAACAACAACAACAACAACGTCAAATAGACAACAACAACAACGTCAACGTCAACAACAACAACAGCAATGTCAAATAAACAACAATAAAAACAACAACACCGTCAACAACAACAACAATGTCAAATAAACAACAACAACAACAACGTCAAATAAACAACAACGTCAACAACAACAACAACGTCAAATAAACAACAACAACAACAACACCGCCAAATAAACAACAACAACAACAACAACGTCAAATAAACAACAACAACAACAACGTCAAATAAACAACAACAAGAACAACAACAACAACAACGTCAAATAAACAACAACAACAACGTCAAATAAACAACAACAATAACAACAACGTCAACTAAACAACAACAACAACAACAACGTCAAATAAACAACAACCACAACAACAACGTCAAATAAACAACAACAACAACAACGTCAAATAAACAACAACAACACCAACGTCAACAAGAACAACAACATCAAATAAACAACAACAACAACAACGTCTAATAAACAACAACAATAACAACGTCAAATAAACAACAAAAACAATGACAAAAAAAACGTCAAATAAACAACAACAACAACAACAACGTCAAATAAACAACAACAACAACAACGTCAAATAAACAACAACAACAACAACGTCAAATAAACAACAACAACAACAACAATAACAACAACAACAGCGTCAAATAAACAACAACAACAACAACGTCAAATAAACAACAACAACAACGTCAAATAAACAAAAACAAAAACAACAACTACATCAACAACAACAAAAACGACAAATAAACAACAACAACAACAACTACGTTAACAACAACAACTACGTCAAATAAACAACAACAACGTCAAATAAACAATAACAACAACAACAACGTCAACAACAACAACGTCAAATAAACAACAATAACAACAACAACGTCAAATAAACAACAACAACAACGTCAAATAAACAACAACAACAACAACGTCAAATAAACAACGACAACAACAACAACGTCAAATAAACAACAACAACAAAAACGTCAACAACAACAACGTCAAATAAACAACAAAAACAAAGACAACAACAACGTCAAATAAACAACAACAACAACAATAACGTCAACTAAACAACAACAACAACAACAACATCAAATAAACAACAACCACAACAACAACGTCAAATAAACAACAAAAACAACAACAACAATGTCACCAACATTAACAACGTCAAATAAATAACAACAATAACAACGTCAAATAAACAACAACAACAACAACAACGTCAACAACAACAACAACATCAAAATAACAACAACAACAACAATAACAACGTTAAAAATAACAACAACAATAACGTCACATAAACAACAACAACAACGTCAAATAAATAACTACAACAACAACAAATACAACAACAACAACGTCAAATAACGACAACAACGTCAAATAAACAACAACAACAACAACGTCAAATAAACAACAACAACAACGTCAAATAAACAACAACAACAACATCAAATAAATAACAACAACAACAACAACGTCAAATAAACAACAACAACAACGTCAAATAAACAACAACAACAACGTCAAATAAACAAGAACAACAACGTCAAATAAACAAAAACAACAACTATGTCAACAACAACAACAACAACGTCAACAACAACAACAACGTCAAATAAACAACAACAACAACAACAACGTCAAATAAACAACAACAACACCGTCAAATAAACAACAATAACAACAACGTCAAATAAACAACAACAACAACAACGTCAACACCAATAACAACAACGTAAAATAAACAACAACAACAACAACTATGTCAACAACAACAACGTCAAATAAACAACAACAACAACAACGTCAACAACAACAACAACGTCAAATAAACAAAAAAAACAACAACGTCAAATAAACAACAACAACACCGTCAAATAAACAACAACAACAACAACAACGTCAAATAAACAACAACAAGAAAAACATTAAATAAACAACAACAACAACAACAACGTCAAATAAATAACAACAACAACAACAACAACGTCAAATAAACAAAAACAACAACAATAACAACAACAACGTGAAATAAACAACAGTAACAACAATGTCAACAACATTAACAACGTCAAATAAACAACAACAAGAACAACGTTAAATAAACAACAACAACAACAACAACAACAACGTCAACAACAACAACAACGTCAAATAAACAACAACAACAACAACAACGTCAAATAAACCACAACAACAACAACAACGTCAAATAAACAACAACAACAACGTCAAATAAACAACAACAACAACAACAACAACAACGTCAAATAAACAACAACAACAAATACAACAACAACAACGTCAAATAACAAAAACAACGTCAAATAAACAACAATAACAACGTCAAATAAACAACAACAACAACATCAAATAAACAACAACTACAACAACAACGTCAAATAAACAACAACAACAACAACAATGTCAACAACAACGTCAAATAAACAACAACAACAACGTCAAATAAACAACAACACCAACAACGTCAACAACAACAACAACAGTGTCAAATAAACAACAACAACAGCAACAACGTCAACAATAACAACAATGTCAAATAAACAACAACAACAATGTCAAATAAACAACAACAACAATGTCAAATAAACAACAACAACAATGTCAAATAAACAACAACAACAACAACAACAATGTCCACAACAACAACAACGTCAAATAAACAACAACAACAACGTCAAATAAACAACAACGTTAACAACATCAACAATGTCAAATAAACAACAACAACAATAACTATGTCAACAACAACGACAATGTCAAATAAACAACAACAACAACAACGTCAACAACAACTACGTCAAATAAACAACAACAACAACAACGTCAAATAAACAACAACAACAACAACACCGTCAAATAAACAACAACAACAACAACAACACCGTCAAATAAACAACAACAACAACAACGTCAAATAAACAACAACAACAACAACAACGTCAAATAAACAACAACAACAACGTCAACAACAACAACAACGTCAAATAAACAACAACAACAACGTCAACAACAACAACAACAACGTCAAATAAACAACAACAACAACGTCAAATAAACAATAACAACAACAATGTCAAATAAACAACAACAACGTCAAATAAACAACAACAACAACGTCAAATAAACAACAACAACAACAATAACAACAACAACAACGTCAAATAAATAACAACAACAACAACAACGTCAAATATACAACGTCAACAACAACAACAACGTCAAATAAACAACAAAACCAACAACGTCAACAACAACAACAACAACAATGTCAAATAAACAACAACAACAACAACAATGTCAAATAAACAACAACAACAACAACGTCAAATAAACAACAACAACAACGTCAAATAAACAACAACAACAACGTCAAATAAACAACAACAACAACAGCGTCAACAACAACAACAACGTCAAATAAACAACAACAAGAACTATGTCAACAACAACAACAACGTCAAATAAACAACAACAACAACGTCAACAACAACAACGTCAAATAAACAACAACAACAACAACGTCAAATAAACAACAACAACACCGTCAAATAAACAACAACAACAACAACGTCAAATAAACAACAACAACAACAACGTCAAATAAACAACAACAACAACAACGTCAACAACAACAACAACGTCAAATAAAAAACAACAACAACAACGTCAACAACAACAACAACGTCAAATAAACAACAACAACAACGTCAAATAAACAATAACAACAATAATGTCAAATAAACAACAACAACGTCAAATAAACAACAACAACAACAACGTCAAATAAACAACAACAACAACAACAACGTCAAATAAATATCAACAACAACAACAACGTCAAATATACAACGTCAACAACAACAACAACGTCAAATAAACAACAACACCAATAACGTCAACAACAACAACAACAACAACAATGTCAAATAAACAACAACAACAACAATGTCAAATAAACAACAACAACAACAACGTCAAATAAACAACAACAACAACGTCAAATAAACAACAACAACAACGTCAAATAAACAACAACAACACCGTCAACATTAAAAACAACAACGTCAAATAAACAACAACAAGAACTATGTCAACAATAACAACAACGTCAAATAAACAACAACAACAACAACGTCAACAACAACAACAACGTCAAATAAACAACAACAACAACAACAACAACAACGTCAAATAAACAACAACAACACCGTCAAATAAACAACAACAACAACAACAACGTCAAATAAACAACAACAACAACGTCAAATAAACAACAACAACAACGTCAAATAAACAACAACAACATCAACAACAACAACAACGTCAAATAAACAACAACAACAACAACGTCAACAACAACAACAACAACGTTAAATAAACAACAACAACGTCAAATAAACAATAACAACAACAATGTCAAATAAACAACAACAACGTCAAATAAACAACAACAACAACAACGTCAAATAAACAACAACAACAACAATAACAACAACAACAACGTCAAATAAATAACAACAACAACAACGTCAAATATACAACGTCAACAACAACAACAACGTCAAATAAACAACAACACCAACAACGTCAACAACAACAACAACAACAACAATGTCAAATAAACAACAACAACAACAACAATGTCAAATAAACAACAACAACAACAATGTCAAATAAACAACAACAACAACGTCAAATAAACAACAACAACAACGTCAAATAAACAACAACAACAACGTCAACAACAAAAACAACAACGTCAAATAAACAACAACAAGAACTATGTCAACAACAACAACAACAACGTCAAATAAACAACAACAACAACAACGTCAACAACAACAACGTCAAATAAACAACAACAACAACAACAACGTCAAATTAACAACAACAACATCAACAACAACAACAACGTCAAATAAACAACAACAACAACAACGTCAAATAAACAACAACAACACCGTCAAATAAACAACAACAACAACAACGTCAAATAAACAACAACAACAACGTCAAATAAACAACAACAACGTCAACAACAACAACAACGTCAAATAAACAACAACAACAACAACAACGTCAACAACAACAACAACAACGTCAAATAAACAACAACAACAACGTCAATTAAACAATAACACCAACAATGTCAAATAAACAACAACAACGTCAAATAAACAACAACAACAACAACGTCAAATAAACAACAACAACAACAATAAAAACAACAACAACGTCAAATAAATAACAACAACAACAACGTCAAATATACAACGTCAACAACAACAACGTTAACAACAAAAACAACAACGTCAAATAAACAACAACAAGAACTATGTCAACAACAACAACGTCAAATAAACAACAACAACAACATTGTCAACAACAACAACGTCAAATAAACAACAACAACAACAACAACGTCAAATAAACAACAACAACACCGTCAAATAAACAACAACAACAACAACGTCAAATAAACAACAACAACAACGTCAAATAAACAACAACAACGTCAACAACAACAACAACGTCAAATAAACAACAACAACAACGTCAAATAAACAACAACAACGTCAAATAAACAACAAGAACGTCAAATAAACAATAACAACAACAATGTCAAATAAACAACATCAACGTCAAATAAACAATAACAACAACAATGTCAAATAAACAACAACAACGTCAAATAAACAACAACAACAACAATAAAAACAACAACAACGTCAAATAAATAACAACAACAACAACGTCAAATATACAACGTCAACAACAACAACAACGTCAAATAAACAACAACCACAACAACAATAACAACAACAACAACGTCAAATAAACAACAACAACAACGTCAAATAAACAACAACAACAACGTCAAATAAACAACAACAACAACAACGTCAAATAAACAACAACAACAACGTCAAATAAACAACAACAACAACGTCAACAACAACAACAACAACAACGTCAACGTCAAATAAACAACAACAGCAACAACGTCAAATAAACAACAACAACAACAACGTCAAATAAACAACAACAACAACGTCAACAACAACAACAATGTCAAATAAACAACAACCACAACAACAACATCATTAATAACAACAACATTGTCAAATAAACAACAACAACAACGTCAAATAAACAACAACGTCAACAACAACAACAATGTCAAATAAACAACAACAACAACAACAACAACAACACCGCCAAATAAACAACAACAACAACAACGTCAAATAAACAACAACAACAACAACGTCAAATAAACAACAGAAACAACAACAAGAACAACGTCAAATAAACAACAACAACAACGTCAAATAAACAACAATTATAACAACAACGTCAACAACAACATCGTCAACTTAACAACAACAACAACAACAACGTCAAATAAACAACAACCACAACAACAACGTCAAATAAACAACAGCAACAACAACGTCAAATAAACAACAAAAACAACAACAACAATGTCAACAACATTAACAACGTCAAATAATCAACAACAACACCAACGTCAAATAAACAACAACAACAACAACGTCAAATAAACAACAAAAACAAAGACAACAACAACAACAAAAACAATAACAACGTTAAAAATAACAACAACAATAACGTCAAATAAACAACAATAACAACAACGTCAAATAAACAACAACAACAACAACAAATACAACAACAACAACAACAACAACGTCAAATAACAACAACAACGTCAAATAAACAACACCAATAACAACGTCAAATAAACATCAACAACAACGTCAAATAAACAACAATAACAACAACAACGTCAAATAAACAACAACAACAACAACAACGTCAACAACAACAAAAACGTCAAATAAACAACTACGTCAACAACAACAACTACGTCAAATACACAACAACAACAACGTCAAATAAACAACAACAACAACGTCAAATAAACAACAACAACAACGTCAAATAAACAACAACAACTAAAACAACTTCAAATAAACAACAACAACAACAACAACGTCGAATAAACAACAACACCTACAACGTCAACAACAACAACAACAATGTCAAATAAACAACAACAACAACGTCAACAACAACAACAACAATGTCAAATAAACAACAACAACAACATCAAATAAACAACAACAACAAGGTCAAATAAACAACAACAACAACGTCAAATAAACAACAACAACAACAACAACGTCAAATAGACAACAACAACAACGTCAAATAAACAAAAACAACAACTATGTCAACAACAACAACGTCAAATAAACAACAACAACAACAACGTCATCAACAACAACAACGTCAAATAAACTACAACAACAACAACAACGTCAAATAAACAACAACAACACCGTCAAATAAACAACAACAACAACAACGTCAAATAAACAACAACAACAACGTCAACACCAATAACAACAACGTCAAATAAACAACAACAACAACTATGTCAACAACAACACCAACTTCAAATAAACAACAACAACAACAACGTCAACAACAACAACAACCTCAAATAAACAAAAACAATAACAACGTCAAATAAACAACAACAACACCGTCAAATAAACAACAACAACAACGTCAAATAAACAACAACAACAACAACAATGTCAAATAAACAACAACAACAATAACAACGTCAAATAAATAACAACAACAACAACAACATCAAATAAACAACAACAACAACAATAACAACAACAACGTCAAATAAACAACAGTAACAACAATGTCAACAACATTAACAACGTCAAATAAACAACAACAAGAACAACGTTAAATAAGCAACAACAACAACAAGAACGTCAACAACAACAACAACGTCAAATAAACAACAACAACAACGTCAAATAAACAACAACAACAACAACGTCAAATAAACAACAACAACAACGTCAAATAAACAACAACAACAACAACAACAACAACAACGTCAAATAAACAACAGCAACAACAACATCAAATAAACAACAACAATAACAACAACGTCAAATAAGCAACAACAACAAATACAACAACAACGTCAAATAACAAAAACAACGTCAAATAAACAACAATAACAACGTCAAATAAACAACAACAACAACAACAACATCAAATAAACAACAACAAAAATGTCAAATAAACAACAACAACAACAACAATGTCAACAACAACGTCAAATAAACAACAACAACAACAACAACAATGTCAAATAAACAACAACAACTAAAACAACGTCAAATAAATAACAACAATAACAACAACGTCAAATAAACAACAACACCAACAACGTCAACAACAACAACAACAACAACAACAACAACAATGTCAAATAAACAACAACAACAGCAACAACGTCAACAATAACAACAATGTCAAATAAACAACAACAACAATATCAAATAAACATCAACAACAATGTCAAATAAACAACAACAACAACAACAATGTCAACAATAACAACAATGTCAAATAAATAACAACAACAACGTCAAATAAACAACAACGTCAACAACATCAACAACGTCAAATAAACAACAACAACAACTATGTCAACAACAAAGACAATGTCAAATAAACAACAACAACAACAACATCAAAAACAACTACGTCAAATAAACAACAACAACAACAACAACAACGTCAAATAAACAACAACAACAACATCACCGTCAAATAAACAACAACAACAACAACGTCAAATAAACAACAACAACGACGTCAAATAAACAACAACAACAACGTCAACAACAACAACAACGTCAAATAAACAACAACAACAACAACAATAACAACGTCAACAACAACAACAACAACAACAACAACGTCAAATAAACAACAACAACAACAACGTCAAATAAACAATAACAACAACAATGTCAAATAAACAACAACAACGTCAAATAAACAACAACAACAATAATGTCAAATAAACAACAACAACAACAACAACAACAATGTCAAATAAATAACAACAACAACAACGTCAAATATACAACGTCAAATAAACAACAACACTAACAACGTCAATAACAACAACAACAACAATGTCAAATAAACAACAACAACAACAATGTCAAATAAACAACAACAACAACAACATCAAATAAACAACAACAACAACAACGTCAAATAAACAACAACAACAACGTCAAATAAACAACAACAACAACGTCAACAAGACCAACAACAACGTCAAATAAACAACAACAAGAACTATGTCAACAACAACAACAACGTCAAATAAACAACAACAACAACAACAACGTCAACAACAACAACAACGTTAAATAAACAACAACAACAACAACGTAAAATAAACAACAACAACACCGTCAAATAAACAACAACAACAACAACGTCAAATAAACAACAACAACAACGTCAAATAAACAACAACAACAACAACATCAACAACAACAACGTCAACAACAACAACAACAACAACGTCAAATAAACAACAACAACAACGTCAAATAAACAACAACAACAACGTCAAATAAACAACAACAACAACGTCAAATAAACAACAACAACACCGTCAACATTAAAAACAACAACGTCAAATAAACAACAACAAGAACTATGTCAACAACAACAACAACGTCAAATAAACAACAACAACAACAACGTCAACAACAACAACAACTTCAAATAAACAACAACAACAACAACAACAACAACGTCAAATAAACAACAACAACACCGTCAAATAAACAACAACAACAACAACAACGTCAAATAAACAACAACAACAACGTCAAATAAACAACAACAACAACGTCAAATAAACAACAACAACATCAACAACAACAACAACGTCAAATAAACAACAACAACAACATCGTCAACAACAACAACAACAACGTTAAATAAACAACAACAACGTCAAATAAACAATAACAACAACAATGTCAAATAAACAACAACAACGTCAAATAAACAACAACAACAACAACGTCAAATAAACAACAACAACAACAATAACAACAACAACAACGTCAAATAAATAACAACAACAACAACGTCAAATATACAACGTCAACAACAACAACAACGTCAAATAAACAACAACACCAACAACGTCAACAACAACAACAACAACAACAACAATGTCAAATAAACAACAACAACAACAACAATGTCAAATAAACAACAACAACAACAACAACGTCAAATAAACAACAACAACAACGTCAAATAAACAACAACAACAACGTCAAATAAACAACAACAACAACGTCAACAACAAAAACAACAACATCAAATAAACAACAACAAGAACTATGTCAACAACAACAACAACAACGTCAAATAAACAACAACAACAACAACGTCAACAACAACAACGTCAAATAAACAACAACAACAACAACAACGTCAAATTAACAACAACAACAACAACATCAACAACAACAACAACGTCAAATAAACAACAACAACAACAACGTCAAATAAACAACAACAACACCGTCAAATAAACAACAACAACAACAACGTCAAATAAACAACAACAACAACGTCAAATAAACAACAACAACGTCAACAACAACAACAACGTCAAATAAACAACAACAACAACAACAACAACGTCAACAACAACAACAACAACGTCAAATAAACAACAACAACGTCAATTAAACAGTAACACCAACAATGTCAAATAAACAACAACAACGTCAAATAAACAACAACAACAACAACGTCAAATAAACAACAACAACAACAATAAAAACAACAACAACGTCAAATAAATAACAACAACAACAACGTCAAATATACAACGTCAACAACAACAACGTTAACAACAAAAACAACAACGTCAAATAAACAACAACAAGAACTATGTCAACAACAACAACGTCAAATAAACAACAACAACAACATTGTCAACAACAACAACGTCAAATAAACAACAACAACAACAACAACGTCAAATAAACAACAACAACACCGTCAAATAAACAACAACAACAACAACGTCAAATAAATAACAACAAAAACGTCAAATAAACAACAACAACGTCAACAACAACAACAACGTCAAATAAACAACAACAACAACGTCAAATAAACAACAACAACGTCAAATAAACAACAAGAACGTCAAATAAACAATAACAACAACAATGTCAAATAAACAACATCAACGTCAAATAAACAATAACAACAACAATGTCAAATAAACAACAACAACGTCAAATAAACAACAACAACAACAATAAAAACAACAACAACGTCAAATAAATAACAACAACAACAACGTCAAATATACAACGTCAACAACAACAACAACGTCAAATAAACAACAACCACAACAACAATAACAACAACAACAACGTCAAATAAACAACAACAACAACGCCAAATAAACAACAACAACAACGTCAAATAAACAACAACAACAACAACGTCAAATAAACAACAACAACAACAACGTCAAATAAACAACAACAACAACGTCAACAACAACAACAACAACAACGTCAACGTCAAATAAACAACAACAGCAACAACGTCAAATAAACAACAACAACAACAACGTCAAATAAACAACAACAACAACGTCAACAACAACAACAATGTCAAATAAACAACAACCACAACAACAACATCGTTAATAACAACAACATTGTCAAATAAACAACAACAACAACAACGTCAAATAAACAACAACGTCAACAACAACAACAATGTCAAATAAACAACAACAACAACAACAACAACAACACCGCCAAATAAACAACAACAACAACAACGTCAAATAAACAACAACAACAACAACGTCAAATAAACAACAGAAACAACAACAAGAACAACGTCAAATAAACAACAACAACAACGTCAAATAAACAACAATTATAACAACAACGTCAACAACAACATCGTCAACTTAACAACAACAACAACAACAACGTCAAATAAACAACAACCACAACAACAACGTCAAATAAACAACAACAACAACAACGTCAAATAAACAACAAAAACAACAACAACAATGTCAACAACATTAACAACGTCAAATAATCAACAACAACACCAACGTCAAATAAACAACAACAACAACAACGTCAAATAAACAACAAAAACAAAGACAACAACAACAACAAAAACAATAACAACGTTAAAAATAACAACAACAATAACGTCAAATAAACAACAATAACAACAACGTCAAATAAACAACAACAACAACAACAAATACAACAACAACAACAACAACAACAACGTCAAATAACAACAACAACGTCAAATAAACAACACCAATAACAACGTCAAATAAACATCAACAACAACGTCAAATAAACAACAATAACAACAACAACGTCAAATAAACAACAACAACAACAACAACAACAACGTCAACAACAACAAAAACGTCAAATAAACAACTACGTCAACAACAACAACTACGTCAAATACACAACAACAACAACGTCAAATAAACAACAACAACAACGTCAAATAAACAACAACAACAACGTCAAATAAACAACAACAACTAAAACAACTTCAAATAAACAACAACAACAACAACGTCGAATAAACAACAACACCTACAACGTCAACAACAACAACAACAATGTCAAATAAACAACAACAACAACGTCAACAACAACAACAACAATGTCAAATAAACAACAACAACAACATCAAATAAACAACAACAACAACGTCAAATAAACAACAACAACAACGTCAAATAAACAACAACAACAACAACAACGTCAAATAGACAACAACAACAACGTCAAATAAACAAAAACAACAACTATGTCAACAACAACAACGTCAAATAAACAACAACAACAACAACGTCATCAACAACAACAACGTCAAATAAACTACAACAACAACAACAACGTCAAATAAACAACAACAACACCGTCAAATAAACAACAACAACAACAACGTCAAATAAACAACAACAACAACGTCAACACCAATAACAACAACGTCAAATAAACAACAACAACAACTATGTCAACAACAACACCAACGTCAAATAAACAACAACAACAACAACGTCAACAACAACAACAACAACCTCAAATAAACAAAAACAATAACAACGTCAAATAAACAACAACAACACCGTCAAATAAACAACAACAACAACGTCAAATAAACAACAACAACAACAACAATGTCAAATAAACAACAACAACAATAACAACGTCAAATAAATAACAACAACAACAACAACATCAAATAAACAACAACAACAACAATAACAACAACAACGTCAAATAAACAACAGTAACAACAATGTCAACAACATTAACAACGTCAAATAAACAACAACAAGAACAACGTTAAATAAGCAACAACAACAACAAGAACGTCAACAACAACAACAACGTCAAATAAACAACAACAACAACGTCAAATAAACAACAACAACAACAACGTCAAATAAACAACAACAACAACGTCAAATAAACAACAACAACAACAACAACAACGTCAAATAAACAACAGCAACAACAACATCAAATAAACAACAACAATAACAACAACGTCAAATAAGCAACAACAACAAATACAACAACAACGTCAAATAACAAAAACAATGTCAAATAAACAACAATAACAACGTCAAATAAACAACAACAACAACAACAACATCAAATAAACAACAACAAAAACGTCAAATAAACAACAACAACAACAACAATGTCAACAACAACGTCAAATAAACAACAACAACAACAACAACAATGTCAAATAAACAACAACAACTAAAACAACGTCAAATAAACAACAACAATAACAACAACGTCAAATAAACAACAACAACAACAACGTCAACAACAACAACAACAACAACAACAACAATGTCAAATAAACAACAACAACAGCAACAACGTCAACAATAACAACAATGTCAAATAAACAACAACAACAATATCAAATAAACATCAACAACAATGTCAAATAAACAACAACAACAACAACAATGTCAACAATAACAACAATGTCAAATAAATAACAACAACAACGTCAAATAAACAACAACGTCAACAACATCAACAACGTCAAATAAACAACAACAACAACTATGTCAACAACAAAGACAATGTCAAATAAACAACAACAACAACAACATCAAAAACAACTACGTCAAATAAACAACAACAACAACAACAACGTCAAATAAACAACAACAACAACATCACCGTCAAATAAACAACAACAACAACAACGTCAAATAAACAACAACAACGACGTCAAATAAACAACAACAACAACAACGTCAACAACAACAACAACGTCAAATAAACAACAACAACAACAACAACAACGTCAACAACAACAACAACAACAACGTCAAATAAACAACAACAACAACAACGTCAAATAAACAATAACAACAACAATGTCAAATAAACAACAACAACGTCAAATAAACAACAACAACAATAATGTCAAATAAACAACAACAACAACAACAACAATGTCAAATAAATAAAGACAACAACAACGTCAAATATACAACGTCAAATAAACAACAACACTAACAACGTCAATAACAACAACAACAACAATGTCAAATAAACAACAACAACAACAATGTCAAATAAACAACAACAACAACAACGTCAAATAAACAACAACAACAACAACGTCAAATAAACAACAACAACAACGTCAAATAAACAACAACAACAACGTCAACAAGACCAACAACAACGTCAAATAAACAACAACAAGAACTATGTCAACAACAACAACAACGTCAAATAAACAACAACAACAACAACAACGTCAACAACAACAACAACGTTAAATAAACAACAACAACAACAACGTAAAATAAACAACAACAACACCGTCAAATAAACAACAACAACAACAACGTCAAATAAACAACAACAACAACGTCAAATAAACAACAACAACAACAACATCAACAACAACAACGTCAACAACAACAACAACAACAACGTCAAATAAACAACAACAACAACGTCAAATAAACAATAACAACAACAATGTCAAATAAACAACAACAACGTCAAATAAACAACAACAACAACAACAACAACGTCAAATAAACAACAACAACAACAATAACAACAACAACAACGTCAAATAAATAACAACAACAACAACGTCAAATATACAACGTCAACAACAACAACAACGTCAAATAAACAATAACACAAACAACGTCAACAACAACAACAACAACAACAACAATGTCAAATAAACAACAACAACAACAACAATGTCAAATAAACAACAACAACAACAATGTCAAATAAACAACAACAACAACAACGTCAAATAAACAACAACAACAACGTCAAATAAACAACAACAACGTCAAATAAACAACAACAACAACGTCAACAACAACAACAACGTCAAATAAACAAAAACAACAATATCAAATAAACATCAACAACAATGTCAAATAAACAACAACAACGTCAAATAAACAACAACAACAACAACGTCAAATAAATAACAACAACAACAACAACGTCAAATAAATATCAACAACAACAACAACGTCAAATATACAACGTCAACAACAACAACAACGTCAAATAAACAACAACACCAACAACGTCAACAACAACAACAACAACAACAATGTCAAATAAACAACAACAACAACAATGTCAAATAAACAACAACAACAACAACGTCAAATAAACAACAACAACAACGTCAAATAAACAACAACAACAACGTCAAATAAACAACAACAACACCGTCAACATTAAAAACAACAACGTCAAATAAACAACAACAAGAACTATGTCAACAACAACAACAACGTCAAATAAACAACAACAACAACGTCAACAACAACAACAACGTCAAATAAACAACAACAACAACAACAACAACGTCAAATAAACAACAACAACACCGTCAAATAAACAACAACAACAACAACAACGTCAAATAAACAACAACAACAACGTCAAATAAACAACAACAACAACGTCAAATAAACAATAACAACATCAACAACAACAACAACGTCAAATAAACAACAACAACAACAACGTCAACAACAACAACAACAACGTTAAATAAACAACAACAACGTCAAATAAACAATAACAACAACAATGTCAAATAAACAACAACAACGTCAAATAAACAACAACAACAACAACGTCAAATAAACAACAACAACAACAATAACAACAACAACAACGTCAAATAAATAACAACAACAACAACGTCAAATATACAACGTCAACAACAACAACAACGTCAAATAAACAACAACACCAACAACGTCAACAACAACAACAACAACAATGTCAAATAAACAACAACAACAACAACAATGTCAAATAAACAACAACAACAACAACAACGTCAAATAAACAACAACAACAACGTCAAATAAACAACAACAACAACGTCAAATAAACAACAACAACAACGTCAACAACAAAAACAACAACGTCAAATAAACAACAACAAGAACTATGTCAACAACAACAACAACAACGTCAAATAAACAACAACAACAACAACGTCAACAACAACAACGTCAAATAAACAACAACAACAACAACAACGTCAAATTAACAACAACAACAACAACATCAACAACAACAACAACGTCAAATAAACAACAACAACAACAACGTCAAATAAACAACAACAACACCGTCAAATAAACAACAACAACAACAACGTCAAATAAACAACAACAACAACGTCAAATAAACAACAACAACGTCAAATAAACAACAACAACAACAACAACGTCAACAACAACAACAACAACGTCAAATAAACAACAACAACGTCAATTAAACAATAACACCAACAATGTCAAATAAACAACAACAACGTCAAATAAACAACAACAACAACAACGTCAAATAAACAACAACAACAACAATAAAAACAACAACAACGTCAAATAAATAACAACAACAACAACGTCAAATATACAACGTCAACAACAACAACGTTAACAACAAAAACAACAACGTCAAATAAACAACAACAAGAACTATGTCAACAACAACAACGTCAAATAAACATCAACAACAACATTGTCAACAACAACAACGTCAAATAAACAACAACAACAACAACAACGTCAAATAAACAACAACAACACCGTCAAATAAACAACAACAACAACAACGTCAAATAAACAACAACAACAACGTCAAATAAACAACAACAACGTCAACAACAACAACAACGTCAAATAAACAACAACAACAACGTCAAATAAACAACAACAACGTCAAATAAACAACAAGAACGTCAAATAAACAATAACAACAACAATGTCAAATAAACAACATCAACGTCAAATAAACAATAACAACAACAATGTCAAATAAACAACAACAACAACAATAAAAACAACAACAACGTCAAATAAATAACAACAACAACAACGTCAAATATACAACGTCAACAACAACAACAACGTCAAATAAACAACAACCACAACAACAATAACAACAACAACAACGTCAAATAAACAACAACAACAACGTCAAATAAACAACAACAACAACGTCAAATAAACAACAACAACAACAACGTCAAATAAACAACAACAACAACGTCAAATAAACAACAACAACAACGTCAACAACAACAACAACAACAACGTCAACGTCAAATAAACAACAACAACAACAACGTCAAATAAACAACAGCAACAACGTCAAATAAACAACAACAACAACAACGTCAAATAAACAACAACAACAACGTCAACAACAACAACAATGTCAAATAAACAACAACCACAACAACAACATCGTTAATAACAACAACATTGTCAAATAAACAACAACAACAACAACGTCAAATAAACAACAACGTCAACAACAACAACAACGTCAAATAAACAACAACAACAACAACAACAACACCGCCAAATAAACAACAACAACAACAACGTCAAATAAACAACAACAACAACAACGTCAAATAAACAACAGAAACAACAACAAGAACAACGTCAAATAAACAACAACAACAACGTCAAATAAACAACAATTATAACAACAACGTCAACAACAACATCGTCAACTTAACAACAACAACAACAACAACGTCAAATAAACAACAACCACAACAACAACGTCAAATAAACAACAGCAACAACAACGTCAAATAAACAACAAAAACAACAACAACAATGTCAACAACATTAACAACGTCAAATAATCAACAACATCACCAACGTCAAATAAACAACAACAACAACAACGTCAAATAAACAACAAAAACAAAGACAACAACAACAACAAAAACAATAACAACGTTAAAAATAACAACAACAATAACGTCAAATAAACAACAATAACAACAACGTCAAATAAACAACAACAACAACAACAAATACAACAACAACAACAACAACAACGTCAAATAACAACAACAACGTCAAATAAACAACACCAATAACAACGTCAAATAAACATCAACAACAACGTCAAATAAACAACAATAACAACAACAACGTCAAATAAACAACAACAACAACAACAACGTCAACAACAACAAAAACGTCAAATAAACAACTACGTCAACAACAACAACTACGTCAAATACACAACAACAACAACGTCAAATAAACAACAACAACAACGTCAAATAAACAACAACAACAACGTCAAATAAACAACAACAACTAAAACAACTTCAAATAAACAACAACAACAACAACAACAACGTCGAATAAACAACAACACCTACAACGTCAACAACAACAACAACAATGTCAAATAAACAACAACAACAACGTCAACAACAACAACAACAATGTCAAATAAACAACAACAACAACATCAAATAAACAACAACAACAACGTCAAATAAACAACAACAACAACGTCAAATAAACAACAACAACAACAACAACGTCAAATAGACAACAACAACAACGTCAAATAAACAAAAACAACAACTATGTCAACAACAACAACGTCAAATAAACAACAACAACAACAACGTCATCAACAATAACAACGTCAAATAAACTACAACAACAACAACAACGTCAAATAAACAACAACAACACCGTCAAATAAACAACAACAACAACAACGTCAAATAAACAACAACAACAACAACGTCAACACCAATAACAACAACGTCAAATAAACAACAACAACAACTATGTCAACAACAACACCAACGTCAAATAAACAACAACAACAACAACGTCAACAACAACAACAACCTCAAATAAACAAAAACAATAACAACGTCAAATAAACAACAACAACACCGTCAAATAAACAACAACAACAACGTCAAATAAACAACAACAACAACAACAATGTCAAATAAACAACAACAACAATAACAACGTCAAATAAATAACAACAACAACAACAACATCAAATAAACAACAACAACAACAATAACAACAACAACGTCAAATAAACAACAGTAACAACAATGTCAACAACATTAACAACGTCAAATAAACAACAACAAGAACAACGTTAAATAAGCAACAACAACAAGAACGTCAACAACAACAACAACGTCAAATAAACAACAACAACAACGTCAAATAAACAACAACAACAACAACGTCAAATAAACAACAACAACAACGTCAAATAAACAACAACAACAACAACAACGTCAAATAAACAACAGCAACAACAACATCAAATAAACAACAACAATAACAACAACGTCAAATAAGCAACAACAACAAATACAACAACAACGTCAAATAACAAAAACAACGTCAAATAAACAACAATAACAACGTCAAATAAACAACAACAACAACAACAACATCAAATAAACAACAACAAAAACGTCAAATAAACAACAACAACAACAACAATGTCAACAACAACGTCAAATAAACAACAACAACAACAACAACAACAATGTCAAATAAACAACAACAACTAAAACAACGTCAAATAAACAACAACAATAACAACAACGTCAAATAAACAACAACACCAACAACGTCAACAACAACAACAACAACAACAACAACAATGTCAAATAAACAACAACAACAGCAACAACGTCAACAATAACAACAATGTCAAATAAACAACAACAACAATATCAAATAAACATCAACAACAATGTCAAATAAACAACAACAACAACAACAATGTCAACAATAACAACAATGTCAAATAAATAACAACAACAACGTCAAATAAACAACAACGTCAACAACATCAATAACGTCAAATAAACAACAACAACAACTATGTCAACAACAAAGACAATGTCAAATAAACAACAACAACAACAACATCAAAAACAACAACGTCAAATAAACAACAACAACAACAACAACAACGTCAAATAAACAACAACAACAACATCACCGTCAAATAAACAACAACAACAACAACGTCAAATAAACAACAATAACGACGTCAAATAAACAACAACAACAACGTCAACAACAACAACAACGTCAAATAAACAACAACAACAACAACAACAACGTCAACAACAACAACAACAACAACAACGTCAAATAAACAACAACAACAACAACGTCAAATAAACAATAACAACAACAATGTCAAATAAACAACAACAAAGTCAAATAAACAACAACAACAATAATGTCAAATAAACAACAACAACAACAACAACAATGTCAAATAAATAACAACAACAACAACGTCAAATATACAACGTCAAATAAACAACAACACTAACAACGTCAATAACAACAACAACAACAATGTCAAATAAACAACAACAACAACAATGTCAAATAAACAACAACAACAACAACGTCAAATAAACAACAACAACAACAACGTCAAATAAACAACAACAACAACGTCAAATAAACAACAACAACAACGTCAACAAGACCAACAACAACGTCAAATAAACAACAACAAGAACTATGTCAACAACAACAACCACGTCAAATAAACAACAACAACAACAACAACAACGTCAACAACAACAACAACGTTAAATAAACAACAACAACAACAACGTAAAATAAACAACAACAACACCGTCAAATAAACAACAACAACAACAACGTCAAATAAACAACAACAACAACGTCAAATAAACAACAACAACAACAACATCAACAACAACAACGTCAACAACAACAACAACAATGTCAAATAAACAACAACAACAACGTCAAATAAACAATAACAACAACAATGTCAAATAAACAACAACAACGTCAAATAAACAACAACAACAACAACAACGTCAAATAAACAACAACAACAACAATAACAACAACAACAACGTCAAATAAATAACAACAACAACAACGTCAAATATACAACGTCAACAACAACAACAACGTCAAATAAACAACAACACAAACAACGTCAACAACAACAACAACAACAACAACAATGTCAAATAAACAACAACAACAACAACAATGTCAAATAAACAACAACAACAACAATGTCAAATAAACAACAACAACAACAACGTCAAATAAACAACAACAACAACGTCAAATAAACAACAACAACGTCAAATAAACAACAACAACGTCAAATAAACAACAACAAGAACTATGTCAACAACAACAACAACGTAAAATAAACAACAACAACAACAATGTCAACAACAACAACAACGTCAAATAAACAACAACAACAACAACAACGTCAAATAAACAACAACAACACCGTCAAATAAACAACAACAACAACAACAACGTCAAATAAACAACAACAACAACAACAACAACAACAACAACGTCAAATAAATAACAACAACAATAACAACAACGTCAAATAAACAACAACAACAACAACGTGAAATAAACAAGAGTAACAACAATGTCAACAACATTAACAACGTCAAATAAACAACAACAACAACAATAACGTTAAATAAACAACAACAACAACAACAACAACGTCAACAATAACAACAACAACAACGTCAAATAAACAACAACAACAACGTCAACAAGACCAACAACAACGTCAAATAAACAACAACAAGAACTATGTCAACAACAACAACAACGTCAAATAAACAACAACAACAACAACAACAACGTCAACAACAACAACAACGTTAAATAAACAACAACAACAACAACGTAAAATAAACAACAACAACACCGTCAAATAAACAACAACAACAACAACGTCAAATAAACAACAACAACAACGTCAAATAAACAACAACAACAACAACATCAACAACAACAACGTCAACAACAACAACAACAACAATGTCAAATAAACAACAACAACAACGTCAAATAAACAATAACAACAACAATGTCAAATAAACAACAACAACGTCAAATAAACAACAACAACAACAACAACGTCAAATAAACAACAACAACAACAATAACAACAACAACAACGTCAAATAAATAACAACAACAACAACGTCAAATATACAACGTCAACAACAACAACAACGTCAAATAAACAACAACACAAACAACGTCAACAACAACAACAACAACA
This sequence comes from Vicia faba, assembly GCA_948472305.1. Taxonomy (NCBI): domain Eukaryota; kingdom Viridiplantae; phylum Streptophyta; class Magnoliopsida; order Fabales; family Fabaceae; genus Vicia; species Vicia faba. The sequence goes on along the minus strand of OX451739.1, from coordinate 319,285,909 downwards.
ACAACAATGTCAAATAAACAACAACAACAACAACAATGTCAAATAAACAACAACAACAACAATGTCAAATAAACAACAACAACAACAACGTCAAATAAACAACAACAACAACGTCAAATAAACAACAACAACGTCAAATAAACAACAACAACGTCAAATAAACAACAACAAGAACTATGTCAACAACAACAACAACGTAAAATAAACAACAACAACAACAATGTCAACAACAACAACAACGTCAAATAAACAACAACAACAACAACAACGTCAAATAAACAACAACAACACCGTCAAATAAACAACAACAACAACAACAACGTCAAATAAACAACAACAACAACAACAACAACAACGTCAAATAAATAACAACAACAATAACAACAACGTCAAATAAACAACAACAACAACAACGTGAAATAAACAAGAGTAACAACAATGTCAACAACATTAACAACGTCAAATAAACAACAACAACAACAATAACGTTAAATAAACAACAACAACAACAACAACAACGTCAACAATAACAACAACAACAACGTCAAATAAACAACAACAATAACAACAACGTCAAATAAGCAACAACAACAAATACAACAACAACAATAACGTTAAATAACAAAAACAACGTCAAATAAACAACAATAACAACATCAAATAAACAACAACAACAACAACATCAAATAAACAACAACAACAACAACGTCAAATAAACAACAACAACAACAACAATAACAACAACAACAACGTCAAATAAATAACAACAACAACAACGTCAAATATACAACGTCAACCACAACAACAACGTCAAATATAACAACAACACCAACAACGTCAACAACAACAACAACAACAACAACAACAATGTCAAATAAACAGCAACAACAACAACAATGTCAAATAAACAAAAACAACAACAATGTCAAATAAACAACAACAACAACAATGTCAAATAAACAACAACAACAACGTCAAATAAACAACAACAACAACAACGTCAAATAAACAACAACAACAACAACGTCAACAACAACAACAACGTCAAATAAACAACAACAACAACAACAACGTCAACAACAACAACAACGTTCAATAAACAACAACAACAACAACGTCAAATAAACAACAACAACACCGT
>OX451739.1:319252268-319277268 GCA_948472305.1 Vicia faba | reverse complement strand
TAAACAACAACAACAACGTCAAATAAACAACAACAACAACAACATCAACAACAACAACGTCAACAACAACAACAACAACAACGTCAAATAAACAACAACAACAACGTCAAATAAACAATAACAACAACAATGTCAAATAAACAACAACAACGTCAAATAAACAACAACAACAACAACAACGTCAAATAAACAACAACAACAACAATAACAACAACAACAACGTCAAATAAATAACAACAACAACAACGTCAAATATACAACGTCAACAACAACAACAACGTCAAATAAACAACAACACAAACAACGTCAACAACAACAATAACAACAACAACAATGTCAAATAAACAACAACAACAACAACAATGTCAAATAAACAACAACAACAACAATGTCAAATAAACAACAACAACAACAACGTCAAATAAACAACAACAACAACGTCAAATAAACAACAACAACGTCAAATAAACAACAACAACAACGTCAACAACAACAACAACGTCAAATAAACAACAACAAGAACTATGTCAACAACAACAACAACGTAAAATAAACAACAACAACAACAATGTCAACAACAACAACAACAACAACGTCAAATAAACAACAACAACACCGTCAAATAAACAACAACAACAACAACGTCAAATAAACAACAACAACAACAACAACAACAACAACAACGTCAAATAAATAACAACAACAATAACAACAACGTCAAATAAACAACAACCACAACAACGTGAAATAAACAAGAGTAACAACAATGTCAACAACATTAACAACGTCAAATAAACAACAACAACAACAATAACGTTAAATAAACAACAACAACAACAACAACGTCAACAATAACAACAACAACAACGTCAAATAAACAACAACAATAACAACAACGTCAAATAAGCAACAACAACAAATACAACAACAACAATAACGTTAAATAACAAAAACAACGTCAAATAAACAATAATAACAACGTCAAATAAACAACAACAACAACAACATCAAATAAACAACAACAACAACAACGTCAAATAAACAACAACAACAACAACAATAACAACAACAACAACGTCAAATAAATAACAACAACAACAACGTCAAATATACAACGTCAACCACAACAACAACGTCAAATATAACAACAACACCAACAACGTCAACAACAACAACAACAACAACAACAACAATGTCAAATAAACAGCAACAACAACAACAATGTCAAATAAACAAAAACAACAACAATGTCAAATAAACAACAACAACAACAATGTCAAATAAACAACAACAACAACGTCAAATAAACAACAACAACAACAACGTCAAATAAACAACAACAACAACGTCAACAACAACAACAACGTCAAATAAACAACAACAACAACAACAACGTCAACAACAACAACAACGTTCAATAAACAACAACAACAACAACGTCAAATAAACAACAACAACACCGTCAAATAAACAACAACAACAACAACAACGTCAAATAAATAACAACAACAACGTCAACAACAACAACAACGTCAAATAAACAACAATAACAACAACGTCAATAACAACAAAAACGTCAAATAAACAACAACAACAACGTCAAATAAACAATAACAACAACAATGTCAAATAAACAACAACAACGTCAAATAAACAACAACAACAACAACGTCAAATAAACAACAACAACAACAATAACAACAACAACAACGTCAAATAAATAACAACAATAACACCAACGTCAAATATACAACGTCAACAACAACAACAACGTCAAATAAACAACAACACCAACAACGTCAACAACAACAACAACAACAATGTCAAATAAACAACAACAACAACAACAATGTCAAATAAACAACAACAACAACAACGTCAAATAAACAACAACAACAACGTCAAATAAACAACAACAACAACGTCAAATAAACAACAACAACAACAACAACGTCAAATAAACAACAACAACACCGTCAAAGAAACAACAACAACAACAACGTCAAATAAACAACAACAACAACGTCAAATAAACAACAACAACGTCAACAACAACAACAACGTCAAATAAACAACAACAACAACAACGTCAACAACAACAACAACAACGTCAAATAAACAACAACAACGTCAAATAAACAATAACAACAACAATGTCAAATAAACAACAACAACGTCAAATAAACAACAACAACAACAACAACGTCAAATAAACAACAACAACAACAATAAAGACAACAACAACGTCAAATAAATAACAACAACGACAACGTCAAATATACAACGTCAACAACAACAACAACTTCAAATATACAACGTCAACAACAACAACAACGTCAAATAAACAACAACACCAACAACGTCAAGAACAACAACAACAATAATGTCAAATAAACAACAACAACAACAACAACAATGTCAAATAAACAACAACAACAACAACGTCAAATAAACAACAACAACAACGTCAAATAAACAACAACAACAACGTCAAATAAACAACAACAACAACAACGTCAACAACAACAACAACAACGTCAACGTCAAATAAACAACAACAACAACAACGTCAAATAAACAACAGCAACAACGTTAAATAAACAACAACAACAACAACGTCAAATAAACAACAACAACAACGTCAACAACAACAACAACAATGTCAAATAAACAACAACCACAACAACAACATCATCAACAACAACAACAATGTCAAATAAACAACAACAACAACAACGTCAAATAAACAACAACGTCAACAACAACAACAACGTCAAATAAACAACAACAACAGCAACAACAGCAACACCGCCAAATAAACAACAACAACAACAACGTCAAATAAACAACAACAACAACAACAATGTCAAATAAACAACAGAAACAACAACAACAACAACGTCAAATAAACAACAACAACGTCAAATAAACAACAATTATAACAACAACGTCAACTAAACAACAACAACAACAACAACGTCAAATAAACAACAACCACAACAACAACGTCAAATAAACAACAACAACAACAACGTCAAATAAACAACAAAAACAACAACAACAATGTCAACAACATTAACAACGTCAAATAAACAACAACAACACCAACGTCAAATAAACAACAACAACAACAACAACGTCAAATAAACAACAAAAACAAAGACAACAACAACAACAAAAACAATAGCAACGTTAAAAATAACAACAACAATAACGTCAAATAAACAACAACAACAACAACAACAACGTCAAATAAACAACAACAACAACAACAACAAATACAACAACAACAACAACGTCAAATAACAACAACAACGTCAAATAAACATCAACAACAACAACGTCAAATAAACATCAACAACAACGTCAAATAAACAACAACAATAACAACGTCAAATAAACAACAACAACAACAACAACATCAACAACAACAAAAACGTCAAATAAACAACTACGTCAACAACAACAACTACGTCAAATACACAACAACAACAACGTCAAATAAACAACAACAACAACAATGTCAACAACAACAACGTCAAATAAACAATAACAACAACGTCAAATAAACAACAACAACAACAACAACGTCGAATAAACAACAACACCTACAACGTCAACAACAACAACAACAATGTCAAATAAACAACAACAACAACGTCAACAACAACAACAACAATGTCAAATAAACAACAACAACAACGTCAAATAAACAACAACAACAACGTAAAAAAAAACAACAAAAACAACAACGTCAATTAGACAACAACAACAACAACGTCAAATAAACAACAACAACAACAATAACAACAACAACAACGTCAAATAAATAACAACAACAACAACGTCAAATATACAACGTCAACAACAACAACAACGTCAAATAAACAACAACACCAACAACGTCAACAACAACAACAACAACAACAACAATGTCAAATAAACAACAACAACAACAACAACAATGTCAAATAAACAACAACAACAACAACAATGTCAAATAAACAACAACAACAACAACGTCAAATAAACAACAACAACAACGTCAAATAAACAACAACAACGTCAAATAAACAACAACAACAACGTCAACAACAACAACAACGTCAAATAAACAACAACAAGAACTATGTCAACAACAACAACGTAAAATAAACAACAACAACAACAATGTCAACAACAACAACAACGTCAAATAAACAACAACAACAACAACGTCAAATAAACAACAACAACACCGTCAAATAAACAACAACAACAACAACAACGTCAAATAAACAACAACAACAACAACAACGTCAAATAAATAACAACAACAATAACAACAACGTCAAATAAACAACCACAACAACAACAACAACAATAACAACAACAACAACAACGTGAAATAAACAAGAGTAACAACAATGTCAACAACATTAACAACGTCAAATAAACAACAACAACAACAATAACGTTAAATAAACAACAACAACAACAACGTCAACAATAACAACAACAACAACAACGTCAAATAAACAACAACAATAACAACAACGTCAAATAAGCAACAACAACAAATACAACAACAACAATAACGTTAAATAACAAAAACAACGTCAAATAAACAACAATAACAACGTCAAATAAACAACAACAACAACAACATCAAATAAACAACAACAACAACAACGTCAAATAAACAACAACAACAACAATAACAACAACAACAACGTCAAATAAATAACAACAACAACAACGTCAAATATACAACGTCAACAACAACAACAACGTCAAATATAACAACAACACCAACAACGTCAACAACAACAACAACAATGTCAAATAAACAGCAACAACAACAACAATGTCAAATAAACAAAAACAACAACAATGTCAAATAAACAACAACAACAACAATGTCAAATAAACAACAACAACAACAACGTCAAATAAACAACAACAACAACAACGTCAAATAAACAACAACAACAACGTCAAATAAACAACAACAACAACAACAACGTCAACAACAACAACAACAACAACAACAACGTCAAATAAACTACAACAACACCGTCAAATAAACAACAACAACAACAACGTCAAATAAACAACAACAACAACGTCAACAACAACAACAACGTCAAATAAACAACAATAACAACAACGTCAACAACAACAAAAACGTCAAATAAACAACAACAACAACGTCAAATAAACAATAACAACAACAATGTCAAATAAACAACAACAACGTCAAATAAACAACAACAACAACAACAACGTCAAATAAACAACAACAACAACAATAACAACAACAACAACGTCAAATAAATAACAACAATAACACCAACGTCAAATATACAACGTCAACAACAACAACAACGTCAAATAAACAACAACACCAACAACGTCAACAACAACAACAACAACAATGTCAAATAAACAACAACAACAACAACAATGTCAAATAAACAACAACAACAACAACAACGTCAAATAAACAACAACAACAACGTCAAATAAACAACAACAACAACGTCAAATAAACAACAACAACACCGTCAAAGAAACAACAACAACAACAACGTCAAATAAACAACAACAACAACGTCAAATAAACAACAACAACGTCAACAACAACAACAACGTCAAATAAACAACAACAACAACAACGTCAACAACAACAACAACAACGTCAAATAAACAACAACAACGTCAAATAAACAATAACAACAACAATGTCAAATAAACAACAACAACGTCAAATAAACAACAACAACCACAACAACGTCAAATAAACAACAACAACAACAATAAAAACAACAACAACGTCAAATAAATAACAACAACAACAACGTCAAATATACAACGTCAACAACAACAACAACGTCAAATATACAACGTCAACAACAACAACAACGTCAAATAAACAACAACAAGAACTATGTCAACAACAACAACAACGTCAAATAAACAACAACAACAACAACAACGTCAACAACAACAACAACGTTAAATAAACAACAACAACAACAACGTAAAATAAACAACAACAACACCGTCAAATAAACAACAACAACAACAACGTCAAATAAACAACAACAACAACGTCAAATAAACAACAACAACAACAACATCAACAACAACAACGTCAACAACAACAACAACAACAACGTCAAATAAACAACAACAACAACGTCAAATAAACAATAACAACAACAATGTCAAATAAACAACAACAACGTCAAATAAACAACAACAACAACAACAACGTCAAATAAACAACAACAACAACAATAACAACAACAACAACGTCAAATAAATAACAACAACAACAACGTCAAATATACAACGTCAACAACAACAACAACGTCAAATAAACAACAACACAAACAACGTCAACAACAACAATAACAACAACAACAATGTCAAATAAACAACAACAACAACAACAATGTCAAATAAACAACAACAACAACAATGTCAAATAAACAACAACAACAACAACGTCAAATAAACAACAACAACAACGTCAAATAAACAACAACAACGTCAAATAAACAACAACAACAACGTCAACAACAACAACAACGTCAAATAAACAACAACAAGAACTATGTCAACAACAACAACAACGTAAAATAAACAACAACAACAACAATGTCAACAACAACAACAACAACAACGTCAAATAAACAACAACAACACCGTCAAATAAACAACAACAACAACAACGTCAAATAAACAACAACAACAACAACAACAACAACAACAACGTCAAATAAATAACAACAACAATAACAACAACGTCAAATAAACAACAACCACAACAACGTGAAATAAACAAGAGTAACAACAATGTCAACAACATTAACAACGTCAAATAAACAACAACAACAACAATAACGTTAAATAAACAACAACAACAACAACAACGTCAACAATAACAACAACAACAACGTCAAATAAACAACAACAATAACAACAACGTCAAATAAGCAACAACAACAAATACAACAACAACAATAACGTTAAATAACAAAAACAACGTCAAATAAACAATAATAACAACGTCAAATAAACAACAACAACAACAACATCAAATAAACAACAACAACAACAACGTCAAATAAACAACAACAACAACAACAATAACAACAACAACAACGTCAAATAAATAACAACAACAACAACGTCAAATATACAACGTCAACCACAACAACAACGTCAAATATAACAACAACACCAACAACGTCAACAACAACAACAACAACAACAACAATGTCAAATAAACAGCAACAACAACAACAATGTCAAATAAACAAAAACAACAACAATGTCAAATAAACAACAACAACAACAATGTCAAATAAACAACAACAACAACGTCAAATAAACAACAACAACAACAACGTCAAATAAACAACAACAACAACGTCAACAACAACAACAACGTCAAATAAACAACAACAACAACAACAACGTCAACAACAACAACAACGTTCAATAAACAACAACAACAACAACGTCAAATAAACAACAACAACACCGTCAAATAAACAACAACAACAACAACAACGTCAAATAAATAACAACAACAACGTCAACAACAACAACAACGTCAAATAAACAACAATAACAACAACGTCAATAACAACAAAAACGTCAAATAAACAACAACAACAACGTCAAATAAACAATAACAACAACAATGTCAAATAAACAACAACAACGTCAAATAAACAACAACAACAACAACGTCAAATAAACAACAACAACAACAATAACAACAACAACAACGTCAAATAAATAACAACAATAACACCAACGTCAAATATACAACGTCAACAACAACAACAACGTCAAATAAACAACAACACCAACAACGTCAACAACAACAACAACAACAATGTCAAATAAACAACAACAACAACAACAATGTCAAATAAACAACAACAACAACAACGTCAAATAAACAACAACAACAACGTCAAATAAACAACAACAACAACGTCAAATAAACAACAACAACAACAACAACGTCAAATAAACAACAACAACACCGTCAAAGAAACAACAACAACAACAACGTCAAATAAACAACAACAACAACGTCAAATAAACAACAACAACGTCAACAACAACAACAACGTCAAATAAACAACAACAACAACAACGTCAACAACAACAACAACAACGTCAAATAAACAACAACAACGTCAAATAAACAATAACAACAACAATGTCAAATAAACAACAACAACGTCAAATAAACAACAACAACAACAACAACGTCAAATAAACAACAACAACAACAATAAAGACAACAACAACGTCAAATAAATAACAACAACAACAACGTCAAATATACAACGTCAACAACAACAACAACTTCAAATATACAACGTCAACAACAACAACAACGTCAAATAAACAACAACACCAACAACGTCAAGAACAACAACAACAATAATGTCAAATAAACAACAACAACAACAACAACAATGTCAAATAAACAACAACAACAACAACGTCAAATAAACAACAACAACAACGTCAAATAAACAACAACAACAACGTCAAATAAACAACAACAACAACAACGTCAACAACAACAACAACAACGTCAACGTCAAATAAACAACAACAACAACAACGTCAAATAAACAACAGCAACAACGTTAAATAAACAACAACAACAACAACGTCAAATAAACAACAACAACAACGTCAACAACAACAACAACAATGTCAAATAAACAACAACCACAACAACAACATCATCAACAACAACAACAATGTCAAATAAACAACAACAACAACAACGTCAAATAAACAACAACGTCAACAACAACAACAACGTCAAATAAACAACAACAACAGCAACAACAGCAACACCGCCAAATAAACAACAACAACAACAACGTCAAATAAACAACAACAACAACAACAATGTCAAATAAACAACAGAAACAACAACAACAACAACGTCAAATAAACAACAACAACGTCAAATAAACAACAATTATAACAACAACGTCAACTAAACAACAACAATAACAACAACGTCAAATAAACAACAACCACAACAACAACGTCAAATAAACAACAACAACAACAACGTCAAATAAACAACAAAAACAACAACAACAATGTCAACAACATTAACAACGTCAAATAAACAACAACAACACCAACGTCAAATAAACAACAACAACAACAACAACGTCAAATAAACAACAAAAACAAAGACAACAACAACAACAAAAACAATAGCAACGTTAAAAATAACAACAACAATAACGTCAAATAAACAACAACAACAACAACAACAACGTCAAATAAACAACAACAACAACAACAACAAATACAACAACAACAACAACGTCAAATAACAACAACAACGTCAAATAAACATCAACAACAACAACGTCAAATAAACATCAACAACAACGTCAAATAAACAACAACAATAACAACGTCAAATAAACAACAACAACAACAACAACATCAACAACAACAAAAACGTCAAATAAACAACTACGTCAACAACAACAACTACGTCAAATACACAACAACAACAACGTCAAATAAACAACAACAACAACAATGTCAACAACAACAACGTCAAATAAACAATAACAACAACGTCAAATAAACAACAACAACAACAACAACAACGTCGAATAAACAACAACACCTACAACGTCAACAACAACAACAACAATGTCAAATAAACAACAACAACAACGTCAACAACAACAACAACAATGTCAAATAAACAACAACAACAACGTCAAATAAACAACAACAACAACGTAAAAAAAAACAACAAAAACAACAACGTCAATTAGACAACAACAACAACAACGTCAAATAAACAACAACAACAACAATAACAACAACAACAACGTCAAATAAATAACAACAACAACAACGTCAAATATACAACGTCAACAACAACAACAACGTCAAATAAACAACAACACCAACAACGTCAACAACAACAACAACAACAACAACAATGTCAAATAAACAACAACAACAACAACAATGTCAAATAAACAACAACAACAACAACAATGTCAAATAAACAACAACAACAACAACGTCAAATAAACAACAACAACAACGTCAAATAAACAACAACAACGTCAAATAAACAACAACAACAACGTCAACAACAACAACAACGTCAAATAAACAACAACAAGAACTATGTCAACAACAACAACGTAAAATAAACAACAACAACAACAATGTCAACAACAACAACAACGTCAAATAAACAACAACAACAACAACGTCAAATAAACAACAACAACACCGTCAAATAAACAACAACAACAACAACAACGTCAAATAAACAACAACAACAACAACAACGTCAAATAAATAACAACAACAATAACAACAACGTCAAATAAACAACCACAACAACAACAACAACAATAACAACAACAACAACAACGTGAAATAAACAAGAGTAACAACAATGTCAACAACATTAACAACGTCAAATAAACAACAACAACAACAATAACGTTAAATAAACAACAACAACAACAACAACGTCAACAATAACAACAACAACAACAACGTCAAATAAACAACAACAATAACAACAACGTCAAATAAGCAACAACAACAAATACAACAACAACAATAACGTTAAATAACAAAAACAACGTCAAATAAACAACAATAACAACGTCAAATAAACAACAACAACAACAACATCAAATAAACAACAACAACAACAACGTCAAATAAACAACAACAACAACAATAACAACAACAACAACGTCAAATAAATAACAACAACAACAACGTCAAATATACAACGTCAACAACAACAACAACGTCAAATATAACAACAACACCAACAACGTCAACAACAACAACAACAATGTCAAATAAACAGCAACAACAACAACAATGTCAAATAAACAAAAACAACAACAATGTCAAATAAACAACAACAACAACAATGTCAAATAAACAACAACAACAACAACGTCAAATAAACAACAACAACAACAACGTCAAATAAACAACAACAACAACGTCAACAACAACAACAACGTCAAATAAACAACAACAACAACAACAACGTCAACAACAACAACAACGTCAAATAAACAACAACAACAACAACAACGTCAAATAAACTACAACAACACCGTCAAATAAACAACAACAACAACAACGTCAAATAAACAACAACAACAACGTCAACAACAACAACAACGTCAAATAAACAACAATAACAACAACGTCAACAACAACAAAAACGTCAAATAAACAACAACAACAACGTCAAATAAACAATAACAACAACAATGTCAAATAAACAACAACAACGTCAAATAAACAACAACAACAACAACAACGTCAAATAAACAACAACAACAACAATAACAACAACAACAACGTCAAATAAATAACAACAATAACACCAACGTCAAATATACAACGTCAACAACAACAACAACGTCAAATAAACAACAACACCAACAACGTCAACAACAACAACAACAACAATGTCAAATAAACAACAACAACAACAACAATGTCAAATAAACAACAACAACAACAACGTCAAATAAACAACAACAACAACGTCAAATAAACAACAACAACAACGTCAAATAAACAACAACAACACCGTCAAAGAAACAACAACAACAACAACGTCAAATAAACAACAACAACAACGTCAAATAAACAACAACAACGTCAACAACAACAACAACGTCAAATAAACAACAACAACAACAACGTCAACAACAACAACAACAACGTCAAATAAACAACAACAACGTCAAATAAACAATAACAACAACAATGTCAAATAAACAACAACAACGTCAAATAAACAACAACAACCACAACAACGTCAAATAAACAACAACAACAACAATAAAAACAACAACAACGTCAAATAAATAACAACAACAACAACGTCAAATATACAACGTCAACAACAACAACAACGTCAAATATACAACGTCAACAACAACAACAACGTCAAATAAACAACAACACCAACAACGTCAAGAACAACAACAACAATAATGTCAAATAAACAACAACAACAACAACAATGTCAAATAAACAACAACAACAACAACGTCAAATAAACAACAACAACAACGTCAAATAAACAACAACAACAACGTCAAATAAACAACAACAACAACAACGTCAACAACAACAACAACAACGTCAACGTCAAATAAACAACAACAACAACAACGTCAAATAAACAACAGCAACAACGTCAAATAAACAACAACAACAACAACAACGTCAAATAAACAACAACAACAACGTCAACAACAACAACAACAATGTCAAATAAACAACAACCACAACAACAACATCGTCAACAACAACAACAATGTCAAATAAACAACAACAACAACGTCAAATAAACAACAACGTCAACAACAACAACAACAACGTCAAATAAACAACAACAACAGCAACAACAGCAACACCGCCAAATAAACAACAACAACAACAACGTCAAATAAACAACAACAACAACAACAATGTCAAATAAACAACAGAAACAACAACAACAACAACAACGTCAAATAAACAACAACAACGTCAAATAAACAACAATTATAACAACAACGTCAACTAAACAATAACAACAACAACAACAACAACGTCAAATAAACAACAACCACAACAACAACGTCAAATAAACAACAACAACAACAACGTCAAATAAACAACAAAAACAACAACAACAATGTCAACAACATTAACAACGTCAAATAAACAACAACAACACCAACGTCAAATAAACAACAACAACAACAACAACGTCAAATAAACAACAAAAACAAAGACAACAACAACAACAAAAACAATAGCAACGTTAAAAATAACAACAACAATAACGTCAAATAAATAACAACAACAACAACAACGTCAAATAAACAACAACAACAACAACAACAAATACAACAACAACAACGTCAAATAACAACAACAACGTCAAATAAACAACAACAACAACAACATCAAATAAACATCAACAACAACGTCAAATAAACAGCAACAACAACAACGTCAAATAAACAACAACAACAACAACAACAAAAACGTCAAATAAACAACTACGTCAACAACAACAACTACGTCAAATACACAATAACAACAACGTCAAATAAACAACAACAACAACAATGTCAACAACAACAACGTCAAATAAACAACAACAACAACGTCAAATAAACAACAACAACTAAAACAACTTCAAATAAACAACAACAACAACAACAACAACGTCGAATAAACAACAACACCTACAACGTCAACAACAACAACAACAATGTCAAATAAACAACAACAACAACGTCAACAACAACAACAACAATGTCAAATAAACAACAACAACAACGTCAAATAAACAACAACAACAACGTAAAAAAAAAAACAACAACAACAACAACAACGTCAATTAGACAACAACAACAACGTCAAGTAAACAAAAACAACAACTATGTCAACAACAACAACTTCAAATAAACAACAACAACAACAACGTCTTCAACAACAACAACGTCAAATAAACCACAACAACAACAACGTCAAATAAACAACAACAACGTCAAATAAACAACAACAACAACGTCAACACCAATAACAACAACGTCAAATAAACTACAACAACAACTATGTCAACAACAACACCAACGTCAAATAAACAACAACAACAACAACGTCAACAACAACAACAACCTCAAATAAACAAAAACAATAACAACGTCAAATAAACAACAACAACACCGTCAAATAAACAACAACAACAACAACAACAACGTCAAATAAACAACAACAACAACAACAACGTCAAATAAACAACAACAACAATAACAACGTTAAATAAATAACAACAACAACAACGTCAAATAAACAACAACAACAATAACAACAACAACGTCAAATAAACAACGGTAACAACAATGTCAACAACATTAACAACGTCAAATAAACAACAACAAGAACAACGTTAAATAAGCAACAACAACAACAAGAACGTCAACAACAACAACAACGTCAAATAAACAACAACAACAACGTCAAATAAACAACAACAACAACAACGTCAAATAAACAACAGCAACAACAACATCAAATAAACAACAACAATAACAACAACGTCAAATAAGCAACAACAACAAATACAACAACAACAACGTCAAATAACAAAAACAACGTCAAATAAACAACAATAACAACGTCAAATAAACAACAACAACAACATCAAATAAACAACAACAACAACGTCAAATAAACAACAACAACAACGTCAAATAAACAACAACAACAACAACGTCAACAACAACAACAACAACGTCAAATAAACAACAACAACAACGTCAAATAAACAATAACAACAACAATGTCAAATAAACAACAACAACGTCAAATAAACAACAACAACAACAACGTCAAATAAACAACAACAACAACAATAACAACAACAACAACGTCAAATAAATAACAACAACAACAACAATGTCAAATATACAACGTCAACAACAACAACGTCAAATAAACAACAACACCAACAACGTCAACAACAACAACAACAACAACAACAATGTCAAATAAACAACAACAACAACAATGTCAAATAAACAACAACAACAACAACGTCAAATAAACAACAACAACAACGTCAAATAAACAACAACAACAACGTCAACAACAAAAACAACAACGTCAAATAAACAACAACAAGAACTATGTCAACAACAACAACAACAACGTCAAATAAACAACAACAACAACAACGTCAACAACAACAACAACGTCAAATAAATAACAACAACAACAACAACGTCAAATAAACAACAACAACCCCGTCAAATAAACAACAACAACAACAACGTCAAATAAACAACAACAACAACGTCAAATAAACAACAACAACGTCAACAACAACAACAACATCAAATAAACAACAACAACAACAACGTCAACAACAACAACAACAACGTCAAATAAACAACAACAACGTCAAATAAACAATAACAACAACAATGTCAAATAAACAACAACAATGTCAAATAAACAACAACAACAACAACAACATCAAATAAACAACAACAACAACAATAAAAACATCAACAACGTCAAATAAATAACAACAACAACAACGTCAAATATACAACGTCAACAACAAGAACAACGTCAAATAAACAACAACACCAACAACGACAACAACAACAACAACAACAATGTCAAATAAACAACAACAACAACAACAATGTCAAATAAACAACAACAACAACGTCAAATAAACAACAACAACAACGTCAAATAAACAACAACAACAACGTCAAATAAACAACAACAACAACGTCAACAACAACAACAACGTCAACGTAAAATAAACAACAACAACAACAACGTCAAATAAACAACAGCAACAACGTCAAATAAACAACAACAACAACGTCAACAACAACAACAACAATGTAAAATAAACAACAACCACAACAACAACATCGTCAACAAGAACAACAATGTCAAATAAACAACAACAACAACAACGTCAAATAAACAACAACGTCAACAACAATAACAACAACGTCAAATAAACAACAATAACAACAACAACACCGCCAAATAAACAACAACAACGCCAAATAAACAACAACAACAACAACGTCAAATAAACAACAGAAACAACAACAACAACAACGTCAAATAAATAACAACAACGTCAAATAAACAACAATTATAACAACAACGTCAACAACAACATCGTCAACTTAACAACAACAACAACAACAACAACAACGTCAAATAAACAACAACAACAACAACGTCAAATAAACAACAAAAACAACAACAACAATGTCAACAACATTAACAACGTCAAATAAACAACAACAACACCAACGTCAAATAAACAACAACAACAACAATGTCAAATAAACAACAAAAACAAAGACAACAACAACAACAAAAACAATAACAACGTTAAAAATAACAACAACAATAACGTCAAATAAACAACAACAACAACAACGTCAAATAAACAACAACAACAACAACAAATACAACAACAACAACAACGTCAAATAACAACAACAACGTCAAATAAACAACAACAACAACAGCGTCAAATAAACATCAACAACAACGTCAAATAAACAACAACAACTAAAACAACTTCAAATAAACAACAACAACAACAACAACAACGTCGAATAAACAACAACACCTACAACGTCAACAACAACAAAAACAACGTCAAATAAACAATAATAAAAACGTCAAATAAACAACAACAACGACAACAACATCAAATAAACAACAACAACGTCAAATAAACAACAACAACAACAATGTCAACAACAACGTCAAATAAACAACAACAACAACGTCAAATAAACAACAATAACAACGTCAAATAAACAACAACAACAACAACATCAAATAAACAACAACAACAACAACAACAACAACAACAACGTCAAATAAACAACAACAACAACATAAACAACAACAAAAATGTCATATAAACAACAACAACAATGTCAACAACAACAACTACGTCAAATAAACAACAACAACAATGTCAAATAAACAACAACAACAACAATGTCAACAACAACAACATCAAATAAACAACAACAACAACGTCAAGTAAACTACAACAACTAAAACAACGTCAAATAAACAACAAAAACAACAACAACGTCAAATAAACAACAACACCAACAACATCAACAACAACAACAATGTCAAATAAACAACAACAATAACAATCTCAACAACAACAATGTCAAATAAACAACAACAACAACGTCAAATAAACAACTTCAACAACAACAACAATAACAACGTCAAATAAACAACAACAACAACATCAAATAAACAACAACAACAACAACAATGTCAAATAAATAACAAAAAAAAACGACAACAACAACGTCAAATAAACAACAACAACAACAACGTCAAATAAATAACAACAACAACAACGTCAAATAAACAACAACAACAACAATAACAACAACAACAACAACGTCAAATAAACAACAACAACAACAACAAAAACGTCAAATAAACAACTACGTCAACAACAACAACTACGTCAAATACACAATAACAACAACGTCAAATAAACAACAACAACAACAATGTCAACAACAACAACGTCAAATAAACAACAACAACAACGTCAAATAAACAACAACAACTAAAACAACTTCAAATAAACAACAACAACAACAACAACAACGTCGAATAAACAACAACACCTACAACGTCAACAACAACAACAACAATGTCAAATAAACAACAACAACAACGTCAACAACAACAACAACAATGTCAAATAAACAACAACAACAACGTCAAATAAACAACAACAACAACAACAACAACAACGTCAATTAGACAACAACAACAACGTCAAATAAACAAAAACAACAACTATGTTAACAACAACAACTTCAAATAAACAACAACAACAACAACGTCTTCAACAACAACAACGTCAAATAAACCACAACAACAACAACGTCAAATAAACAACAACAACGTCAAATAAACAACAACAACAACGTCAACACCAATAACAACAACGTCAAATAAACTACAACAACAACTATGTCAACAACAACACCAACGTCAAATAAACAACAACAACAACAACGTCAACAACAACAACAACCTCAAATAAACAAAAACAATAACAACGTCAAATAAACAACAACAACACCGTCAAATAAACAACAACAACAACAACAACAACAACGTCAAATAAACAACAACAACAACAACAACGTCAAATAAACAACAACAACAATAACAACGTTAAATAAATAACAACAACAACAACGTCAAATAAACAACAACAACAATAACAACAACAACGTCAAATAAACAACGGTAACAACAATGTCAACAACATTAACAACGTCAAATAAACAACAACAAGAACAACGTTAAATAAGCAACAACAACAACAAGAACGTCAACAACAACAACAACGTCAAATAAACAACAACAACAACGTCAAATAAACAACAACAACAACAACGTCAAATAAACAACAGCAACAACAACATCAAATAAACAACAACAATAACAACAACGTCAAATAAGCAACAACAACAAATACAACAACAACAACGTCAAATAACAAAAACAACGTCAAATAAACAACAATAACAACGTCAAATAAACAACAACAACAACATCAAATAAACAACAACAACAACGTCAAATAAACAACAACAACAACGTCAAATAAACAACAACAACAACAACGTCAACAACAACAACAACAACGTCAAATAAACAACAACAACAACGTCAAATAAACAATAACAACAACAATGTCAAATAAACAACAACAACGTCAAATAAACAACAACAACAACAACGTCAAATAAACAACAACAACAACAATAACAACAACAACAACGTCAAATAAATAACAACAACAACAACAATGTCAAATATACAACGTCAACAACAACAACAACGTCAAATAAACAACAACACCAACAACGTCAACAACAACAACAACAACAATGTCAAATAAACAACAACAACAACAACAATGTCAAATAAACAACAACAACAACAACGTCAAATAAACAACAACAACAACGTCAAATAAACAACAACAACAACGTCAACAACAAAAACAACAACGTCAAATAAACAACAACAAGAACTATGTCAACAACAACAACAACAACGTCAAATAAACAACAACAACAACAACGTCAACAACAACAACGTCAAATAAATAACAATAACAACAACAACGTCAAATAAACAACAACAACCCCGTCAAATAAACAACAACAACAACAACGTCAAATAAACAACAACAACAACGTCAAATAAACAACAACAACGTCAACAACAACAACAACATCAAATAAACAACAACAACAACAACGTCAACAACAACAACAACAACGTCAAATAAACAACAACAACGTCAAATAAACAATAACAACAACAATGTCAAATAAACAACAACAATGTCAAATAAACAACAACAACAACAACAACAACGTCAAATAAACAACAACAACAACAATAAAAACATCAACAACGTCAAATAAATAACAACAACAACAACGTCAAATATACAACGTCAACAACAAGAACAACGTCAAATAAACAACAACACCAACAACGACAACAACAACAACAACAACAATGTCAAATAAACAACAACAACAACAACAATGTCAAATAAACAACAACAACAACGTCAAATAAACAACAACAACAACGTCAAATAAACAACAACAACAACGTCAAATAAACAACAACAACAACGTCAACAACAACAACAACGTCAACGTAAAATAAACAACAACAACAACAACGTCAAATAAACAACAGCAACAACGTCAAATAAACAACAACAACAACGTCAACAACAACAACAACAATGTAAAATAAACAACAACCACAACAACAACATCGTCAACAAGAACAACAATGTCAAATAAACAACAACAACAACAACGTCAAATAAACAACAACGTCAACAACAATAACAACAACGTCAAATAAACAACAATAACAACAACAACACCGCCAAATAAACAACAACAACGCCAAATAAACAACAACAACAACAACGTCAAATAAACAACAGAAACAACAACAACAACAACGTCAAATAAATAACAACAACGTCAAATAAACAACAATTATAACAACAACGTCAACAACAACATCGTCAACTTAACAACAACAACAACAACAACAACGTCAAATAAACAACAACAACAACAACGTCAAATAAACAACAAAAACAACAACAACAATGTCAACAACATTAACAACGTCAAATAAACAACAACAACACCAACGTCAAATAAACAACAACAACAACAATGTCAAATAAACAACAAAAACAAAGACAACAACAACAACAAAAACAATAACAACGTTAAAAATAACAACAACAATAACGTCAAATAAACAACAACAACAACAACAACGTCAAATAAACAACAACAACAACAACAACAACAACAAATACAACAAAAACAACAACAACGTCAAATAACAACAACAACGTCAAATAAACAACAACAACAACAACGTCAAATAAACATCAACAACAACGTCAAATAAACAACAACAACTAAAACAACTTCAAATAAACAACAACAACAACAACAACAACAACAACGTCGAATAAACAACAACACCTACAACGTCAACAACAACAAAAACAACGTCAAATAAACAATAATAAAAACGTCAAATAAACAACAACAACGACAACAACATCAAATAAACAACAACAACGTCAAATAAACAACAACAACAAAAATGTCAACAACAACGTCAAATAAACAACAACAACAACGTCAAATAAACAACAATAACA
The DNA here is from genome assembly GCA_948472305.1 of Vicia faba. Lineage (NCBI taxonomy): Eukaryota > Viridiplantae > Streptophyta > Magnoliopsida > Fabales > Fabaceae > Vicia > Vicia faba. Next base: position 319,256,867 of record OX451739.1, on the reverse strand, counting down.
ACGTCAAATAAACAACAACAACAACAACATCAAATAAACAACAACAACAACAACAACAACAACAACGTCAAATAAACAACAACAACAACATAAACAACAACAAAAACGTCATATAAACAACAACAACAATGTCAACAACAACAACTACGTCAAATAAACAACAACAACAATGTCAAATAAACAACAACAACAACAATGTCAACAACAACAACATCAAATAAACAACAACAACAACAACGTCAAGTAAACTACAACAACTAAAACAACGTCAAATAAACAACAAAAACAACAACAACGTCAAATAAACAACAACACCAACAACATCAACAACAACAACAATGTCAAATAAATAACAACAATAACAATCTCAACAACAACAACAATGTCAAATAAACAACAACAACAACGTCAAATAAACAACTTCAACAACAACAACAATAACAACGTCAAATAAACAACAACAACAACATCAAATAAACAACAACAACAACAACAATGTCAAATAAATAACAAAAAAAAACGACAACAACAACGTCAAATAAACAACAACAACAACAACGTCAAATAAATAACAACAACAACAACGTCAAATAAACAACAACAACAACAACAATAACAACAACGTCAAATAAACAACAACAACAACAACAACGTCAACAACAACAACAACAACAACGTCAAATAAACAACAACAACGTCAAATAAACAATAACAACAACAATGTCAAATAAACAACAACAACGTCAAATAAACAACAACAACAACGTCAAATAAACAACAACAACAACAATAACAACAACAACAACGTCAAATAAATAACAACAACAACACCGTCAAATATACAACGTTAACAATAACAACAACGTCAAATAAACAACAACACCAACAACGTCAACAACAACAACAACAAAAATGTCAAATAAACAACAACAACAACAACAATGTCAAATAAACAACAACAACAACATCAAATAAACAACAACAACAACGTCAAATAAACAACAACAACAACGTCAAATAAACAACAACAACAACAACGTCAACAACAACAACAACGTCAAATAAACAACAACAACAACGTCAAATAAACAATAACAACAACAATGTCAAATAAACAACAACAACGTCAAATAAACAACAACAACAATAACGTCAAATAAACAACAACAACAACAATAACAACAACAACAACGTCAAATAAATAACAACAACAACAACAATGTCAAATATACAACGTCAACAACAACAACAACGTCAAATAAACAACAACACCAACAACGTCAACAACAACAACAACAACAACAATGTCAAATAAACAACAACAACAACAACAATGTCAAATAAACAACAACAACAACAACGTCAAATAAACAACAACAACAACGTCAAATAAACAACAACAAGAACTAAGTCAACAACAACAACAACAACGTCAAATAAACAACAACAAGAACTATGTCAACAACAACAACAACAACGTCAAATAAACAACAACAACGTCAACAACAACAACAACGTCAAATAAATAACAACAACAACAACAACGTCAAATAAACAACAACAACCCCGTCAAATAAACAACAACAACAACAACGTCAAATAAACAACAACAACAACGTCAAATAAACAACAACAACGTCAACAACAACAACAACGTCAAATAAACAACAACAACAACAACGTCAACAACAACAACAACAACGTCAAATAAACAACAACAACGTTAAATAAACAATAACAACAACAATGTCAAATAAACAACAACAACGTCAAATAAACAACAACAACAACAACAACGTCAAATAAACAACAACAACAACAACAATAAAAACATCAACAACGTCAAATAAATAACAACAACAACAACGTCAAATATACAACGTCAACAACAAGAACAACGTCAAATAAACAACAACACCAACAACGACAACAACAACAACAACAATGTCAAATAAACAACAACAACAACAACAATGTCAAATAAACAACAACAACAACAACGTCAAATAAACAACAACAACAACGTCAAATAAACAACAACAACAACGTCAACAACAACAACAACGTCAACGTAAAATAAACAACAACAACAACAACGTCAAATAAACAACATCAACAACGTCAAATAAACAACAACAACAACAACAACGTCAAATAAACAACAACAACAACGTCAACAACAACAACAACAATGTAAAATAAACAACAACCACAACAACAACATCGTCAACAAGAACAACAATGTCAAATAAACAACAACAACAACAACGTCAAATAAACAACAACGTCAACAACAATAACAACAACGTCAAATAAACAACAATAACAACAACAACAACGTCAAATAAACAACAACAACAACGTCAAATAAACAACAACAACAACGTCAACAACAAAAACAACAACGTCAAATAAACAACAACAAGAACTATGTCAACAACAACAACAACAACGTCAAATAAACAACAACAACAACAACGTCAACAACAACAACGTCAAATAAATAACAATAACAACAACAACGTCAAATAAACAACAACAACCCCGTCAAATAAACAACAACAACAACAACGTCAAATAAACAACAACAACAACGTCAAATAAACAACAACAACGTCAACAACAACAACAACATCAAATAAACAACAACAACAACAACGTCAACAACAACAACAACAACGTCAAATAAACAACAACAACGTCAAATAAACAATAACAACAACAATGTCAAATAAACAACAACAATGTCAAATAAACAACAACAACAACAACAACAACAACAACGTCAAATAAACAACAACAACAACAATAAAAACATCAACAACGTCAAATAAATAACAACAACAACAACGTCAAATATACAACGTCAACAACAAGAACAACGTCAAATAAACAACAACACCAACAACGACAACAACAACAACAACAATGTCAAATAAACAACAACAACAACAACAATGTCAAATAAACAACAACAACAACGTCAAATAAACAACAACAACAACGTCAAATAAACAACAACAACAACGTCAAATAAACAACAACAACAACGTCAACAACAACAACAACGTCAACGTAAAATAAACAACAACAACAACAACGTCAAATAAACAACAGCAACAACGTCAAATAAACAACAACAACAACGTCAACAACAACAACAACAATGTAAAATAAACAACAACCACAACAACAACATCGTCAACAAGAACAACAATGTCAAATAAACAACAACAACAACAACGTCAAATAAACAACAACGTCAACAACAATAACAACAACGTCAAATAAACAACAATAACAACAACAACACCGCCAAATAAACAACAACAACGCCAAATAAACAACAACAACAACAACGTCAAATAAACAACAGAAACAACAACAACAACAACGTCAAATAAATAACAACAACGTCAAATAAACAACAATTATAACAACAACGTCAACAACAACATCGTCAACTTAACAACAACAACAACAACAACAACGTCAAATAAACAACAACAACAACAACAACGTCAAATAAACAACAAAAACAACAACAACAATGTCAACAACATTAACAACGTCAAATAAACAACAACAACACCAACGTCAAATAAACAACAACAACAACAACGTCAAATAAACAACAACAACAACAACAACAACAACAAATACAACAACAACAACAACAACGTCAAATAACAACAACAACGTCAAATAAACAACAACAACAACAACGTCAAATAAACATCAACAACAACGTCAAATAAACAACAACAACTAAAACAACTTCAAATAAACAACAACAACAATAACAACAACAACGTCGAATAAACAACAACACCTACAACGTCAACAACAACAAAAACAACGTCAAATAAACAATAATAAAAACGTCAAATAAACAACAACAACGACAACAACATCAAATAAACAACAACAACGTCAAATAAACAACAACAACAAAAATGTCAACAACAACGTCAAATAAACAACAACAACAACGTCAAATAAACAACAATAACAACGTCAAATAAACAACAACAACAACAACATCAAATAAACAACAACAACAACAACAACAACGTCAAATAAACAACAACAACAACATAAACAACAACAAAAACGTCATATAAACAACAACAACAATGTCAACAACAACAACTACGTCAAATAAACAACAACAACAATGTCAAATAAACAACAACAACAACAATGTCAACAACAACAACATCAAATAAACAACAACAACAACGTCAAGTAAACTACAACAACTAAAACAACGTCAAATAAACAACAAAAACAACAACAACGTCAAATAAACAACAACACCAACAACATCAACAACAACAACAATGTCAAATAAATAACAACAATAACAATCTCAACAACAACAACAATGTCAAATAAACAACAACAACAACGTCAAATAAACAACTTCAACAACAACAACAATAACAACGTCAAATAAACAACAACAACAACATCAAATAAACAACAACAACAACAACAATGTCAAATAAATAACAAAAAAAAACGACAACAACAACGTCAAATAAACAATAACAACAACAACGTCAAATAAATAACAACAACAACAACGTCAAATAA
>OX451739.1:319214768-319244768 GCA_948472305.1 Vicia faba | reverse complement strand
ACAACAACAACAACAACGTCAAATAAACAACAACAACGTCAAATAAACAATAACAACAACAATGTCAAATAAACAACAACAACGTCAAATAAACAACAACAACAACGTCAAATAAACAACAACAACAACAATAACAACAACAACAACGTCAAATAAATAACAACAACAACACCGTCAAATATACAACATCAACAATAACAACAACGTCAAATAAACAACAACACCAACAACGTCAACAACAACAACAACAAAAATGTCAAATAAACAACAACAACAACAACAATGTCAAATAAACAACAACAACAACATCAAATAAACAACAACAACAACGTCAAATAAACAACAACAACAACGTCAAATAAACAACAACAACAACAACAACAACGTCAACAACAACAACAACGTCAAATAAACAACAACAACAACGTCAAATAAACAATAACAACAACAATGTCAAATAAACAACAACAACGTCAAATAAACAACAACAACAACAACGTCAAATAAACAACAACAACAACAATAACAACAACAACAACGTCAAATAAATAACAACAACAACAATGTCAAATATACAACGTCAACAACAACAACAACGTCAAATAAACAACAACACCAACAACGTCAACAACAACAACAACAACAACAATGTCAAATAAACAACAACAACAACAATGTCAAATAAACAACAACAACAACAACGTCAAATAAATAACAACAACAACGTCAAATAAACAACAACAAGAACTAAGTCAACAACAACAACAACAACGTCAAATAAACAACAACAAGAACTATGTCAACAACAACAACAACAACGTCAAATAAACAACAACAACGTCAACAACAACAACAACGTCAAATAAATAACAACAACAACAACAACGTCAAATAAACAACAACAACCCCGTCAAATAAACAACAACAACAACAACGTCAAATAAACAACAACAACAACGTCAAATAAACAACAACAATGTCAACAACAACAACAACGTCAAATAAACAACAACAACAACAACGTCAACAACAACAACAACAACGTCAAATAAACAACAACAACGTCAAATAAACAATAACAACAACAATGTCAAATAAACAACAACAACGTCAAATAAACAACAACAACAACAACAACGTCAAATAAACAACAACAACAACAACAATAAAAACATCAACAACGTCAAATAAATAACAACAACAACAACGTCAAATATACAACGTCAACAACAAGAACAACGTCAAATAAACAACAACACCAGCAACGACAACAACAACAACAACAACAATGTCAAATAAACAACAACAACAACAACAATGTCAAATAAACAACAACAACAACGTCAAATAAACAACAACAACAACGTCAAATAAACAACAACAACAACGTCAACAACAACAACAACGTCAACGTAAAATAAACAACAACAACAACAACGTCAAATAAACAACAGCAACAACGTCAAATAAACAACAACAACAACAACAACGTCAAATAAACAACAACAACAACGTCAACAACAACAACAACAATGTAAAATAAACAACAACCACAACAACAACATCGTCAACAAGAACAACAATGTCAAATAAACAACAACAACAACAACGTCAAATAAACAACAACGTCAACAACAATAACAACAACGTCAAATAAACAACAATAACAACAACAACACCGCCAAATAAACAACAACAACGCCAAATAAACAACAACAATAACAACGTCAAATAAACAACAGAAACAACAACAACAACAACGTCAAATAAATAACAACAGCGTCAAATAAACAACAATTATAACAACAACGTCAACAACAACATCGTCAACTTAACAACAACAACAACAACAACAACAACGTCAAATAAACAACAACAACAACAACGTCAAATAAACAACAAAAACAACAACAACAATGTCAACAACATTAACAACGTCAAATAAACAACAACAACACCAACGTCAAATAAACAACAACAACAACAATGTCAAATAAACAACAAAAACAAAGACAACAACAACAACAAAAACAATAACAACGTTAAAAATAACAACAACAATAACGTCAAATAAACAACAACAACAACAACAACGTCAAATAAACAACAACAACAACAACAACAACAAATACAACAACAACAACAACAACGTCAAATAACAACAACAACGTCAAATAAACAACAACAACAACAACGTCAAATAAACATCAACAACAACGTCAAATAAACAACAACAACTAAAACAACTTCAAATAAACAACAACAACAACAACAACAACAACGTCGAATAAACAACAACACCTACAACGTCAACAACAACAAAAACAACGTCAAATAAACAATAATAAAAACGTCAAATAAACAACAACAACGACAACAACATCAAATAAACAACAACAACGTCAAATAAACAACAACAACAACAATGTCAACAACAACGTCAAATAAACAACAACAACAACAACGTCAAATAAACAACAATAACAACGTCAAATAAACAACAACAACAACATCAAATAAACAACAACAACAACAACAACAACAACGTCAAATAAACAACAACAACAACATAAACAACAACAAAAACGTCATATAAACAACAACAACAACAATGTCAACAACAACAACTACGTCAAATAAACAACAACAACAATGTCAAATAAACAACAACAACAACAATGTCAACAACAACAACATCAAATAAACAACAACAACAACGTCAAGTAAACTACAACAACTAAAACAACGTCAAATAAACAACAAAAACAACAACAACGTCAAATAAACCAACAACATCAACAACAACAACAATGTCAAATAAACAACAACAATAACAATCTCAACAACAACAACAATGTCAAATAAACAACAACAACAACGTCAAATAAACAACTTCAACAACAACAACAATAACAACGTCAAATAAACAACAACAACAACATCAAATAAACAACAACAACAACAACAATGTCAAATAAATAACAAAAAAAAACGACAACAACAATGTCAAATAAACAACAACAACGTCAAATAAACAACAACAACAACAACAATAACAACAACAACAACAACGTCAAATAAACAACAACAACAACAACAACAACGTCAACAACAACAACAACGTCAAATAAACAACAACAACGTCAAATAAACAATAACAACAACAACGTCAAATAAACAACAACAACAACAATAACAACAACAACAACGTCAAATAAATAACAACAACAACACCGTTAAATATACAACGTCAACAATAACAACAACGTCAAATAAACAACAACACCAACAACGTCAACAACAACAACAACAAAAATGTCAAATAAACAACAACAACAACAACAACAATGTCAAATAAACAACAACAACAACATCAAATAAACAACAACAACAACAACGTCAAATAAACAACAACAGCAACGTCAAATAAACAACAACAACAACGTCAACGTCAAATAAACAACAACAACAACAACGTCAAATAAACAACAGCAACAACGTCAAATAAACAACAACAACAACAACAACAACGTCAAATAAACCACAACAACAACGTCAACAACAACAACAACAATGTCAAATAAATAACAACCACAACAACAACATCGTCAACAACAACAAGAATGTCAAATAAACAACAACAACAACAACAACGTCAAATAAACAACAACGTCAACAACAACAACAACGTCAAATAAACAACAACAACAACAATAGCAACACCGCCAAATAAACAACAACAACAACGTCAAATAAACAACAACAACAACAACGTCAAATAAACAACAGAAACAACAACAAGAACAACGTCAAATAAACAACAACAACGTCAAATAAACAACAATTATAACAACAACGTCAACAACAACATGGTCAACTTAACAACAACAACAACAACAACGTCAAATAAACAACAACCACAACAACAACGTCAAATAAACAACAACAACAACAACGTCAAATAAACAACAAAAACAACAACAACAATGCCAACAACATTAACAACGTCAAATAAACAACAACAACACCAACGTCAAATAAATAACAACAACAACAACAACGTCAAATAAACAACAAAAACAAAGACAACAACAACAACAAAAACAATAACAACGTTAAAAATAACAACAACAATAACGTCAAATAAACAACAACAACAACAACGTCAAATAAACCACAACAACAACAGCAAATACAACAACAACAACAACAACGTCAAATAACAACAACAACATCAAATAAACAACAACAACAACAACGTCAAATAAACATCAACAACAACGTCAAATAAACAACAACAACAACAACGTCAAATAAACAACAACAACAACAACAACATCAACAACAACAAAAACGTCAAATAAACAACTACGTCAACAACAACAACTACGTCAAATACACAACAACAACAACCTCAAATAAACAACAACAACAACAATGTCAACAACAACAACGTCAAATAAACAACAACAACAACGTTAAATAAACAACAACAACTAAAACAACTTCAAATAAACAACAACAACAACAACAACGTCGAATAAACAACAACACCTACAACGTCAACAACAACAACAACAATGTCAAATAAACAACAACAACAACGTCAACAACAACAATAACAATGTCAAATAAACAACAACAACAACAACAACAAATAAACAACAACAACAACGTCAAATAAACAACAACAACAACAACAACAACAACGTCAAATAGACAACAACAACAACGTCAAATAAACAAAAACAACAACTATGTCAACAACAAAAACGTCAAATAAACAACAACAACAACAACGTCATCAACAACAACAACGTCAAATAAACAACAACAACAACAACATCAAATAAACAACAACAACACCGTCAAATAAACAACAACAACAACAACAATAATGTCAACACCAATAACAACAACGTCAAATAAACAACAACAACAACAACAACTATGTCAACAACAACACCAACGTCAAATAAACAACAACAACAACAACGTCAACAACAACAACAACCTCAAATAAACAAAAACAATAACAACGTCAAATAAACAACAGCAACACCGTCAAATAAACAACAACAACAACAACATCAAATAAACAACAACAATAACAACAACGTCAAATAAGCAACAACAACAAATACAACAACAACAACGTCAAATAACAAAAACAACGTCAAATAAACAACAATAACAACGTCAAATAAACAACAACAACAATAACATCAAATAAACAACAACAACAACAACAACAACGTCAAATAAACAACAACAACAACGTCAACAACAACAACGTCAAATAAACAACAACAACAACAACGTCAACAACAACAACAACAACGTCAAATAAACAACAACAACAACGTCATATAAACAATAACAACAACAATGTCAAATAAACAACAACAACGTCAAATAAACAACAACAACAACAACAACGTCAAATAAACAACAACAACAACAAAAACAACAACAACAACGTCAAATAAATAACAACAACAACAACAATGTCAAATATACAATGTCAACAACAACAACAACGTCAAATAAACAACAACACCAATAACGTCAACAACAACAACAACAACAACAACAACAACAATGTCAAATAAACAACAACAACAACAACTACAATGTCAAATAAACAACAACAACAACAACGTCAAATAAACAACAACAACAACGTCAAATAAACAACAACAACAACGTCAACAACAACAACAACGTCAAATAAACAACAACAACAACAACAACGTCAACAACAACAACAACGTCAAATAAACAACAACAACGTCAAATAAACAACAACAACACCATCAAATAAACAACAACAACAACAACAACGTCAAATAAACAACAACAACAACAACGTCAACAACAACAACAACGTCAAATAAACAACAACAACAACAACGTCAACAACAAAAAAAAACGTCAAATAAACAACAACAACAATGTCAAAAAAACAATAACAACAACAATGTCAAATAAACAACAACAACGTCAAATAAACAACAACAACAACAACGTCAACAACAACAATGTCAAATAAACAACAACAACGTCAAATAAACAACAACAACAACAATGTCAAATAAACAACAACAACAACAACAATGTCAAATAAACAACAACAACAACAACAACGTCAAATAAACAACAACAACAACGTCAACAACAACAACGTCAAATAAACAACAACAACATCAACAACAAAAACAACAACGTCAAATAAACAACAACAACAACAACAACGTCAAATAAACAACAACAACAACGTCAAATAAACAACAACAACAACGTCAACAACAACAACAACGTCAACGTAAAATAAACAACAACAACAACAACGTCAAATAAACAACAGCAACAACGTCAAATAAACAACAACAACAACAACAACAACAACAACAACGTCAAATAAACAACAACAACAACGTCAACAACAACAACAACGTCAAATAAACAACAACGTCAACAACAATAACAACAACGTCAAATAAACAACAACAACAACAACAACAACACCGCCAAATAAACAACAACAACAACGTCAAATAAACAACAACAACAACGTCAAATAAACAACAGAAACAACAACAATAACAACGTCAAATAAACAACAACAACGTCAAATAAACAACAATTATAACAACAACGTCAACAACAACATCGTCAACTTAACAACAACAACAACAACAATAACAACAACAACGTCAAATAAACAACAACCACAACAACAACGTCAAATAAACAACAACAACAACAACGTCAAATAAACAACAAAAATAACAACAACAATGTCAACAACATTAACAACGTCAAATAAACAACAACAACACCAACGTCAAATAAACAACAACAACAACAACAACGTCAAATAAACAACAAAAACAAAGACAACAACAACAACAAAAACAATAACAACGTTAAAAATAACAACAATAATAACGTCAAATAAACAACAACAACAACAACAACGTCAAATAAACAACAACAACAACAACAACAACAAATACAACAACAACAACAACAACGTCAAATAACAACAACAACGTCAAATAAACAACAACAACAACAACGTCAAATAAACATCAACAACAACGTCAAATAAACAACAACAACTAAAACAACTTCAAATAAACAACAACAACAACAACAACAACAACAACATCGAATAAACAACAACACCTACAACGTCAACAACAACAAAAACAACGTCAAATAAACAATAATAACAACGTCAAATAAACAACAACAACGACAACAACATCAAATAAACAACAACAACATCAAATAAACAACAACAACAACAATGTCAACAACAACGTCAAATAAACAACAACAACAACGTCAAATAAACAACAATAACAACGTCAAATAAACAACAACAACAACAACATCAAATAAACAACAACAACAACAACAACGTCAAATAAACAACAACAACAACATAAACAACAACAAAAACGTCATATAAACAACAACAACAATGTCAACAACAACAACTACGTCAAATAAACAACAACAACAATGTCAAATAAACAACAACAACAACAATGTCAACAACAACAACATCAAATAAACAACAACAACAACAACGTCAAGTAAACTACAACAACTAAAACAACGTCAAATAAACAACAAAAACAACAACAACGTCAAATAAACAACAACACCAACAATATCAACAACAACAACAATGTCAAATAAACAACAACAATAACAACGTCAACAACAACAACAATGTCAAATAAACAACAACAACAACGTCAAATAAACAACTTCAACAACAACAACAACAACGTCAAATAAACAACAACAACAACATCAAATAAACAACAACAACAACAACAATGTCAAATAAATAACAAAAAAAAACGACAACAACAACGTCAAATAAACAACAACAACAACAACAACGTCAAATAAATAACAACAACAACAACAACGTCAAATAAACAACAACAACAACAACAATAACAACAACAACAACAACGTCAAATAAACAACAACAACAACAACAACAACAACGTCAACAACAACAACAACAACGTCAAATAAACAACAACAACGTCAAATAAACAATAACAACAACAATGTCAAATAAACAACAACAACGTCAAATAAACAACAACAACAACAACGTCAAATAAACAACAACAACAACAACAATAACAACAACAACAACGTCAAATAAATAACAACAACAACAATGTAAAATATACAACGTCAACAATAACAACAACGTCAAATAAACAACAACACCAACAACGTCAATAACAACAACAACAACAATGTCAAATAAACAACAACAACAACAACAATGTCAAATAAACAACAACAACAACATCAAATAAACAACAACAACAACAACGTCAAATAAACAACAACAACAACATCAAATAAACAACAATAACAACGTCAACAACAACAACAACAACGTCAACGTCAAATAAACAACAACAACAACAACGTCAAATAAACAACAGCAACAACGTCAAATAAACAACAACAACAACAACAACAACGTCAAATAAACAACAACAACAACGTCAACAACAACAACAACAATGTCAAATAAACAACAACCACAACAACAACATCGTCAACAAGAACAACAATGTCAAATAAACAACAACAACAACAACGTCAAATAAACAACAACGTCAACAATAATAACAACAACGTCAAATAAACAACAACAACAACAACAACGCCAAATAAACAACAACAACAACGTCAAATAAACAACAACAACAACAACGTCAAATAAACAACAGAAACAACAACAACAACAACAACGTCAAATAAACAACAATTATAACAACAACGTCAACAACAACATCGTCAACTTAACAACAACAACAACAACAACAACGTCAAATAAACAACAACCACAACAACAACGTCAAATAAACAACAACAACAACAACAACGTCAAATAAACAACAAAAACAACAACAACAATGTCAACAACATTAACAACGTCAAATAAACAACAACAACACCAACGTCAAATAAACAACAACAACAACAACAACGTCAAATAAACAACAAAAACAAAGAGAACAACAACAACAAAAACAATAACAACGTTAAAAATAACAACAACAATAACGTCAAATAAACATCAACAACAACAACAACGTCAAATAAACAACAACAACAACAACAACAACAACAAATACAACAACAACAACAACAACAACGTCAAATAACAACAACAACGTCAAATAAACAACAACAACAACAACGTCAAATAAACATCAACAAGAACGTCAAATAAACAACAACAACTAAAACAACTTCAAATAAACAACAACAACAACAACAACAACAACGTCGAATAAACAACAACACCTACAACGTCAACAACAACAAAAACAACGTCAAATAAACAATAATAACAACGTCAAATAAACAACAACAACGACAACAACATCAAATAAACAACAACAACGTCAAATAAACAACAACAACAACAATGTCAACAACAACGTCAAATAAAAAACAACAACAACGTCAAATAAACAACAATAACAACGTCAAATAAACAACAACAACAACAACATCAAATAAACAACAACAACAACAACGTCAAATAAACAACTACAACAAGATAAACAACAACAACAAGATAAACAACAACAAAAACGTCATATAAACAACAACAACAATGTCAACAACAACAACTACGTCAAATAAACAACAACAACAATGTCAAATAAACAACAACAACAACAATGTCAACAACAACAACATCAAATAAACAACAACAACAACGTCAAGTAAACTACAACAACTAAAACAACGTCAAATAAACAACAAAAACAACAACAACGTCAAATAAACAACAACACCAACAACATCAACAACAACAACAATGTCAAATAAACAACAACAATAACAACGTCAACAACAACAATGTCAAATAAACAACAACAACAACGTCAAATAAAAAACTTCAACAACAACAACAACAACGTCAAATAAACAACAACAACAACATCAAATAAACAACAACAACAACAACAATGTCAAATAAATAACAAAAAAAAAACGACAACAACAACGTCAAATAAACAACAACAACAACAACGTCAAATAAATAACAACAACAACAACGTCAAATAAACAACAACAACAACAACAATAACAACAACAACAACAACGTCAAATAAACAACAACAACAACAACAACAACAACAACGTCAACAACAATAACAACAACGTCAAATAAACAACAACAACGTCAAATAAACAATAACAACAACAATGTCAAATAAACAACAACAACGTCAAATAAACAACAACAACAACGTCAAATAAACAACAACAACAACAATAACAACAACAACAACGTCAAATAAATAACAACAACAACAACGTCAAATATACAACGTCAACAATAACAACAACGTCAAATAAACAACAACACCAACAACGTCAACAACAACAACAACAACAACAATGTCAAATAAACAACAACAACAACAACAATGTCAAATAAACAACAACAACAACATCAAATAAATAACAACAACAACAACGTCAAATAAACAACAACAGCAACATCAAATAAACAACAACAACAACGTCAACAACAACAACAACAACGTCAACATCAAATAAACAACAACAACAACAACGTCAAATAAACAACAGCAACAACGTCAAATAAACAACAACAACAACAACAACAACGTCAAATAAACAACAACAACAACGTCAACAACAACAATAACAATGTCAAATAAACAACAACCACAACAACAACATCGTCAACAAGAACAACAATGTCAAATAAACAACAACAACAACAACGTCAAATAAACAACAACGTCAACAACAATAACAACAACGTCAAATAAACAACAACAACAACAACAACGCCAAATAAACAACAACAACAACGTCAAATAAACAACAACAACAACAACAACGTCAAATAAACAACAGAAACAACAACAACAACAACGTCAAATAAACAACAACAACGTCAAATAAACAACAATTATAACAACAACGTCAACAACAACATCGTCAACTTAACAACAACAACAACAACAACAACGTCAAATAAACAACAACCACAACAACAACGTCAAATAAACAACAACAACAACAACAACGTCAAATAAACAACAAAAACAACAACAACAATGTCAACAACATTAACAACGTCAAATAAACAACAACAACACCAACGTCAAATAAACAACAACAACAACAACAACGTCAAATAAACAACAAAAACAAAGACAACAACAACAACAAAAACAATAACAACATTAAAAATAACAACAACAATAACGTCAAATAAACAACAACAACAACAACGTCAAATAAACAACAACAACAACAACATCAACAAATACAACAACAACAACAACAACGTCAAATAACAACAACAACGTCAAATAAACAACAACAACAACAATGTCAAATAAACATCAACAACAACGTCAAATAAACAACAACAACTAAAACAACTTCAAATAAACAACAACAACAACAACAACAACGTCGAATAAACAACAACACCTACAACGTCAACAACAACAAAAACAACGTCAAATAAACAATAATAACAACGTCAAATAAACAACAACAACGACAACAACATCAAATAAACAACAACAACGTCAAATAAACAACAACAACAACAATGTCAACAACAACGTCAAATAAACAACAACAACAACGTCAAATAAACAACAATAACAACGTCAAATAAACAACAACAACAACAACATCAAATAAACAACAACAACAACAACAACGTCAAATAAACAACAACAACAACATAAACAACAACAAAAACATCATATAAACAACAACAACAATGTCAACAACAACAACTACTACGTCAAATAAACAACAACAACAACAATGTCAAATAAACAACAACAACAACAATGTCAACAACAACAACATCAAATAAACAACAACAACAACGTCAAGTAAACTACAACAACTAAAACAACGTCAAATAAACAACAAAAACAACAACAACGTCAAATAAACAACAACACCAACAACATCAACAACAACAACAATGTCAAATAAACAACAACAATAACAACGTCAACAACAACAACAATGTCAAATAAACAACAACAACAACGTCAAATAAACAACTTCAACAACAACAACAACAACGTCAATTAAACAACAACAACAACATCAAATAAACAACAACAACAACAACAATGTCAAATAAATAACAAAAAAAAACGACAACAACAACGTCAAATAAACAACAACAACAACAACGTCAAATAAATAACAACAACAACAACGTCAAATAAACAACAACAACAACAACAATAACAACAACAACAACAACGTCAAATAAACAACAACAACAACAACAACAACAACAACGTCAACAACAACAACAACAACGTCAAATAAACAACAACAACGTCAAATAAACAATAACAACAACAATGTCAAATAAACAACAACAACGTCAAATAAACAACAACAACAACAACGTCAAATAAACAACAACAACAACAATAACAACAACAACAACGTCAAATAAATAACAACAACAACAACGTCAAATATACAACGTCAACAATAACAACAACGTCAAATAAACAACAACACCAACAACGTCAACAACAACAACAACAACAACAATGTCAAATAAACAACAACAACAACAACAATGTCAAATAAACAACAACAACAACATCAAATAAACAACAACAACAACAACGTCAAATAAACAACAACAGCAACATCAAATAAACAACAACAACAACGTCAACAACAACAACAACAACGTCAACGTCAAATAAACAACAACAACAACAACGTCAAATAAACAACAGCAACAACGTCAAATAAACAACAACAACAACAACAACAACGTCAAATAAACAACAACAACAACGTCAACAACAACAACAACAATGTCAAATAAACAACAACCACAACAACAACATCGTCAACAAGAACAACAATGTCAAATAAACAACAACAACAACAACGTCAAATAAACAACAACGTCAACAACAATAACAACAACGTCAAATAAACAACAACAACAACAACAACGCCAAATAAACAACAACAACAACGTCAAATAAACAACAACAACAACAACGTCAAATAAACAACAGAAACAACAACAACAACAACGTCAAATAAACAACAGAAACAACAACAACAACAACAACGTCAAATAAACAACAACAACGTCAAATAAACAACAATTATAACAACAACGTCAACAACAACATCGTCAACTTAACAACAACAACAACAACGTCAAATAAACAACCACCACAACAACAACGTCAAATAAACAACAACAACAACAACAACGTCAAATAAACAACAAAAACAACAACAACAATGTCAACAACATTAACAACGTCAAATAAACAACAACAACACCAACGTCAAATAAACAACAACAACAACAATCACGTCAAATAAACAACAAAAACAAAGACAACAACAACAACAAAAACAATAACAACGTTAAAAATAACAACCACAATAACGTCAAATAAACAACAACAACGTCAAATAAACAACAACAACAACAACAACAACAACAAATACAACAACAACAACAACAACAACGTCAAATAACAACAACAACGTCAAATAAACAACAACAACAACAACGTCAAATAAACATCAACAACAACGTCAAATAAACAACAACAACTAAAACAACTTCAAATAAACAACAACAACAACAACAACAACAACGTCGAATAAACAACAACACCTACAACGTCAACAACAACAAAAACAACGTCAAATAAACAATAATAACAACGTCAAATAAACAACAACAACGACAACAACATCAAATAAACAACAACAACGTCAAATAAACAACAATAACAACGTCAAATAAACAACAACAACAACAACATCAAATAAACAACAACAACAACAACAACAACGTCAAATAAACAACAACAACAACATAAACAACAACAAAAACGTCATATAAACAACAACAACAATGTCAACAACAACAACTACGTCAAATAAACAACAACAACAATGTCAAATAAACAACAACAACAACAATGTCAACAACAACAACATCAAATAAACAACAACAACAACGTCAAGTAAACTACAACAACTAAAACAACGTCAAATAAACAACAAAAACAACAACAACGTCAAATAAACAACAACACCAATAACATCAACAACAACAACAATGTCAAATAAACAACAACAATAACAACGTCAACAACAACAACAATGTCAAATAAACAACAACAACAACGTCAAATAAACAACTTCAACAACAACAACAACAACGTCAAATAAACAACAACAACAACATCAAATAAACAACAACAACAACAACAATGTCAAATAAATAACAAAAAAAAACGACAACAACAACGTCAAATAAACAACAACAACGTCAAATAAACAATAACAACAACAATGTCAAATAAACAACAACAACGTCAAATAAACAACAACAACGTCAAATAAACAACAACAACAACAATAACAACAACAACAACGTCAAATAAATAACAACAACAACAACGTCAAATATACAACGTCAACAATAACAACAACGTCAAATAAACAACAACACCAACAACGTCAACAACAACAACAACAACAATGTCAAATAAACAACAACAACAACAACAATGTCAAATAAACAACAACAACAACATCAAATAAACAACAACAACAACGTCAAATAAACAACAACAACCACATCAAATAAACAACAACAACAACGTCAACAACAACAACAACGTCAACGTCAAATAAACAACAACAACAACAACAACGTCAAATAAACAACAGCAACAACGTCAAATAAACAACAACAACAACAACAACAACAACAACAACGTCAAATAAACAACAACAACAACGTCAACAACAACAACAACAATGTCAAATAAATAACAACCACAACAACAACATCGTCAACAACAACAACAATGTCAAATAAACAACAACAACAACAACGTCAAATAAACAACAACGTCAACAACAACAACAACAACGTCAAATAAACAACAACAACAACAACAACAGCAACACCGCCAAATAAACAACAACAACAACGTCAAATAAACAACAACAACAACAACGTCAAATAAACAACAAAAACAACAACAAGAACAACGTCAAATAAACAACAACAACAACGTCAAATAAACAACAATTATAACAACAACGTCAACAACAACATCGTCAACTTAACAACAACAACAACAACAACGTCAAATAAACAACAACCACAACAACAACGTCAAATAAACAACAACAACAACAACGTCAAATAAACAACAAAAACAACAACAACAATGTCAACAACATTAACAACGTCAAATAAACAACAACAACAACACCAACGTCAAATAAACAACAACAACAACAACGTCAAATAAACAACAAAAACAAAGACAACAACAACAACAAAAACAATAACAATGTTAAAAATAACAACAACAATAACGTCAAATAAACAACAACAACAACAACGTCAAATAAACAACAACAACAACAACAACAACAAATACAACAACAACAACAACGTCAAATAACAACAACAACATCAAATAAACAACAACAACAACAACGTCAAATAAACATCAACAACAACGTCAAATAAACAACAACAACAACAACGTCAAATAAACAACAACAACAACAACAACATCAACAACAACAACAAAAACGTCAAATAAACAACTACGTCAACAACAACAACTACGTCAAATACACAACAACAACAACGTCAAATAAACAACAACAACAACAATGTCAACAACAACAACGTCAAATAAACAACAACAACAACGTCAAATAAACAACAACAACTAAAACAACTTCAAATAAACAACAACAACAACAACAACAACGTCGAATAAACAACAACACCTACAACGTCAACAACAACAACAACAATGTCAAATAAACAACAACAACAACGTCAACAACAACAATAACAATGTCAAATAAACAACAACAACAACAACAAATAAACAACAACAACAACGTCAAATAAACAACAACAACAACAACAACGTCAAATAGACAACAACAACAACGTCAAATAAACAAAAACAACAACTATGTCAACAACAACAACGTCAAATAAACAACAACAACAACAACGTCATCAACAACAACAACGTCAAATAAACAACAACAACAACAACGTCAAATAAACAACAACAACACCGTCAAATAAACAACAACAACAACAACAATAACAACGTCAACACCAATAACAACAACGTCAAATAAACAACAACAACAACTATGTCAACAACAACACCAACGTCAAATAAACAACAACAACAACAACGTCAACAACAACAACAACCTCAAATAAACAAAAACAATAACAACGTCAAATAAACAACAGCAACACCGTCAAATAAACAACAACAACAACAACGTCAAATAAACAACAACAACAACAATGTCAAATAAACAACAACAACAATAACAACGTTAAATAAATAACAACAACAACAACAACAACGTCAAATAAACAACAACAACAACAATAACAACAACAACGTCAAATAAACAACGGTAACAACAATGTCAACAACATTAACAACGTCAAATAAACAACAACAAGAACAACGTTAAATAAGCAACAACAACAACAAGAACGTCAACAACAACAACAACGTCAAATAAACAACAACAACAACGTCAAATAAACAACAACAACAACAACGTCAAACAAACAACAGCAACAACAACATCAAATAAACAACAACAATAACAACAACGTCAAATAAGCAACAACAACAAATACAACAACAACAACGTCAAATAACAAAAACAACGTCAATTAAACAACAATAACAACGTCAAATAAACAACAACAACAACAACAACATCAAATAAACAACAACAAAAACGTCAAATAAACAACAACAACAACAATGTCAACAACAACGTCAAATAAACAACAACAACAACAATGTCAAATAAACAACAACAACTAAAACAACATCAAATAAACAACAACAATAACAACAACGTCAAATAAACAACAACACCAACAACGTCAACAACAACAAAAATAACAACAATGTCAAATAAACAACAACAACAGCAACAACGTCAACAATAACAACAATGTCAAATAAACAACAACAACAATATCAAATAAACATCAACAACAATGTCAAATAAACAACAACAACAACAACAATGTCAACAACAACAACAACGTCAAATAAATAACAACAACAACGTCAAATAAACAACAACGTCAACAACATCAACAACGTCAAATAAACAACAACAACAACAACGTCAACAACAACTACGTCAAATAAACAACAACAACAACAACGTCAAATAAACAACAACAACAACACCGTCAAATAAACAACAACAACAACAACGTCAAATAAACAACAACAACAACGTCAAATAAACAACAACAATAACAACAACGTCAACAACAACAACAACAACAACGTCAAATAAACAACAACAACAACAACGTCAAATAAACAACAACAACAACGTCAAATAAACAACAACAACAACAACGTCAAATAAACAACAAAAACAACAACAAGAACAACGTCAAATAAACAACAACAACAACGTCAAATAAACAACAATTATAACAACAACGTCAACAACAACATCGTCAACTTAACAACAACAACAACAACAACGTCAAATAAACAACAACCACAACAACAACGTCAAATAAACAACAACAACAACAACGTCAAATAAACAACAAAAACAACAACAACAATGTCAACAACATTAACAACGTCAAATAAACAACAACAACAACACCAACGTCAAATAAACAACAACAACAACAACGTCAAATAAACAACAAAAACAAAGACAACAACAACAACAAAAACAATAACAACGTTAAAAATAACAACAACAATAACGTCAAATAAACAACAACAACAACAACGTCAAATAAACAACAACAACAACAACAACAACAAATACAACAACAACAACAACGTCAAATAACAACAACAACATCAAATAAACAACAACAACAACAACGTCAAATAAACATCAACAACAACGTCAAATAAACAACAACAACAACAACGTCAAATAAACAACAACAACAACAACAACATCAACAACAACAACAACAAAAACGTCAAATAAACAACTACGTCAACAACAACAACTACGTCAAATACACAACAACAACAACGTCAAATAAACAACAACAACAACAATGTCAACAACAACAACGTCAAATAAACAACAACAACAACGTCAAATAAACAACAACAACTAAAACAACTTCAAATAAACAACAACAACAACAACAACAACGTCGAATAAACAACAACACCTACAACGTCAACAACAACAACAACAATGTCAAATAAACAACAACAACAACGTCAACAACAACAATAACAATGTCAAATAAACAACAACAACAACAACAAATAAACAACAACAACAACGTCAAATAAACAACAACAACAACAACAACGTCAAATAGACAACAACAACAACGTCAAATAAACAAAAACAACAACTATGTCAACAACAACAACGTCAAATAAACAACAACAACAACAACGTCATCAACAACAACAACGTCAAATAAACAACAACAACAACAACGTCAAATAAACAACAACAACACCGTCAAATAAACAACAACAACAACAACAATAACAACGTCAACACCAATAACAACAACGTCAAATAAACAACAACAACAACTATGTCAACAACAACACCAACGTCAAATAAACAACAACAACAACAACGTCAACAACAACAACAACCTCAAATAAACAAAAACAATAACAACGTCAAATAAACAACAGCAACACCGTCAAATAAACAACAACAACAACAACGTCAAATAAACAACAACAACAACAATGTCAAATAAACAACAACAACAATAACAACGTTAAATAAATAACAACAACAACAACAACAACGTCAAATAAACAACAACAACAACAATAACAACAACAACGTCAAATAAACAACGGTAACAACAATGTCAACAACATTAACAACGTCAAATAAACAACAACAAGAACAACGTTAAATAAGCAACAACAACAACAAGAACGTCAACAACAACAACAACGTCAAATAAACAACAACAACAACGTCAAATAAACAACAACAACAACAACGTAAAACAAACAACAGCAACAACAACATCAAATAAACAACAACAATAACAACAACGTCAAATAAGCAACAACAACAAATACAACAACAACAACGTCAAATAACAAAAACAACGTCAATTAAACAACAATAACAACGTCAAATAAACAACAACAACAACAACAACATCAAATAAACAACAACAAAAACGTCAAATAAACAACAACAACAACAATGTCAACAACAACGTCAAATAAACAACAACAACAACAATGTCAAATAAACAACAACAACTAAAACAACATCAAATAAACAACAACAATAACAACAACGTCAAATAAACAACAACACCAACAACGTCAACAACAACAACAATAACAACAATGTCAAATAAACAACAACAACAGCAACAACGTCAACAATAACAACAATGTCAAATAAACAACAACAACAATATCAAATAAACATCAACAACAATGTCAAATAAACAACAACAACAACAACAATGTCAACAACAACAACAACGTCAAATAAATAACAACAACAACGTCAAATAAACAACAACGTCAACAACATCAACAACGTCAAATAAACAACAACAACAACAACGTCAACAACAACTACGTCAAATAAACAACAACAACAACAACGTCAAATAAACAACAACAACAACACCGTCAAATAAACAACAACAACAACAACGTCAAATAAACAACAACAACAACGTCAAATAAACAACAACAATAACAACAACGTCAACAACAACAACAACAACAACGTCAAATAAACAACAACAACAACAACGTCAAATAAACAATAACAACAACAATGTCAAATAAACAACAACAACGTCAAATAAACAACAACAACAATAACTTCAAATAAACAACAACAACAACAATGTCAAATAAATAACAACAACAACAACGTCAAATATACAACGTCAACAACAACAACAACGTCAAATAAACAACAACACTAACAACGTCAATCACAACAACAATGTCAAATAAACAACAACAACAACAATCTCAAATAAACAACAACAACAACAACGTCAAATAAACAACAACAACAACAACAACGTCAAATAAACAACAACAACAACAACGTCAACAAGACCAACAACAACGTCAAATAAACAACAACAAGAACTATGTCAACAACAACAACAACGTCAAATAAACAACAACAACAACAATGTCAACAACAACAACAACAACGTCAAATAAACAACAACAACAACAACGTCAAATAAACAACAACAACAACGTCAAATAAACAACAACAACGTCAAATAAACAACAACAACAACGTCAAATAAACAACAACAACAACAACAACAACAACATCAACAACAACAACAACGTCAAATAAACAACAACAACAACGTCAACAACAACAACAACAACGTCAAATAAACAACAACAACAACGTCCTATAAACAATAACAACAATAATGTCAAATAAACAACAACAACGTCAAATAAACAACAACAACAACAACGTCAAATAAACAACAACAACAACAATAACAACAACAACAACGTCAAATAAATAACAACAACAACAACGTCAAATATACAATGTCAACAACAACAACAACAACGTCAAATAAACAACAACACCAACAACGTCAACAACAACAACAACAATGTCAAATAAACAACAACAACAACAACAATGTCAAATAAACAACAACAACAACAACAATGTCAAATAAACAACAACAACGTCAAATAAACAACAACAACAACGTCAAATAAACAACAACAACGTCAAATAAACAACAACAACAACAACGTCAACAACAACAACAACGTCAAATAAACAACAACAAGAACTATGTCAACAACAACAACAACATAAAATAAACAACAACAACAACAATGTCAACAACAACAACAACGTCAAATAAACAACAACAACACCGTCAAATAAACAACAACAACAACAACAATGTCAAATAAACAACAACAACAACAACAACAACGTCAAATAAATAACAACAACAATAACAACAACGTCAAATAAACAACAACAACAACAACAACAACAATAACAACAACAACAACAACGTGAAATAAACAAGAGTAACAACAATGTCAACAACATTAACAACGTCAAATAAACAACAACAACAACGTTAAATAAACAACAACAACAACAACGTTAACAATAACAACAACAACAACGTCAAATAAACAACAACAATAACAACAACGTCAAATAAGCAACAACAACAAATACAACAACAACAATAACGTTAAATAACAAAAACAACGTCAAATAAACAACAATAACAACGTCAAATAAACAACAACCACAACAACATCAAATAAACAACAACAACAACAACGTCAAATAAACAACAACAACAACAATAACAACAACAACAACGTCAAATAAATAACAACAACAACAACGTCAAATATACAACGTCAACAACAACAACACCGTCAAATAAACAACAACACCAACAACGTCAACAACAACAACAACAACAACAATGTCAAATAAACAACAACAACAACAAAAATGTCAAATAAACAACAACAACAACAACGTCAAATAAACAACAACAACAACGTCAAATAAACAACAACAACAACGTCAAATAAACAACAACAACAACGTCAACAACAACAACAACAACGTCAAATTAACAACAACAACAACAACACCAACAACGTCAACAACAACAACGTCAAATAAACAACAACAATAATAACAACGTCAAATAAACAACAACAACACCGTCAAATAAACAACAACAACAACAACGTCAAATAAACAACAACAACAACGTCAACAACAACAACGTCAAATAAACAACAACAACAACAACAACAAAAACGTCAAATAAACAACAACAACAACGTCAAATAAACAATAACAACAACAATGTCAAATAAACAACAACAACGTCAAATAAACAACAACAACAACGTCAAATAAACAACAACAACAACAATAACAACAACAACAACGTCAAATAAATAACAACAACAACAACAACGTCAAATATACAACGTCAACAACAATAACAACGTCAAATAAACAACAACACCAACAACGTCAACAAAAACAACAACAACAACAATGTCAAATAAACAACAACAACAACGACAATGTATAAATAAACAACAACAACAACAACGTCAAATAAACAACAACAACAACGTCAAATAAACAACAACAACAACGTCTAATAAACAACAACAACAACGTCAAATAAACAACAACAACAACGTCAACAATAAAAACAACAACGTCAAATTAACAACAACAAGAACTATGTCAACAACAACAACAACGTCAAATAAACAACAACAACAACAACGTCAACAACAACAACAACGTCAAATAAACAACAACAACAACAACAACGTCAAATAAACAACGACAACATCGTCAAATAAACAACAACAACAACAACGTCAAATAAACAACAACAACAACGTCAAATAAACGACAACAACGTCAACAACAACAACGTCAAATAAACAACAACAACAACAACAACGACAACAACAACATCAACAACAACGTCAAATAAACAACAACAACGTCAAATAAACAATAACAACAACAATGTCAAATAAACAACAACAACGTCAAATAAACAACAACAACAACAACAACGTCAAATAAACAACAACAACAACAATAAAAACAACAACAACGTCAAATAAATAACAACAACAATGTCAAATATACAACGTCAACAACAACAACAACGTCAAATAAATAACAACACCAACAACGTCAACAACAACAACAACAATGTCAAATAAACAACAAAAACAACAACGTCAAATAAACAACAACAACAACGTCAAATAAACAACAACAACAACGTCAAATAAACAACAACAACAACAACGTCAACAACAACAACAACGTCAACGTCAAATAAACAACAACAACAACAACGTCAAATAAACAACATCAACAACGTCAAATAAACAACAACAACAACAACAATAACGTCAAATAAACAACAACAACAACGTCAACAACAACAACAACAATGTCAAATAAGCAACAACCACTACAACAACATCGTCAACAACAACAACAATGTCAAATAAACAACAACAACAACAACGTCAAATAAACAATAACGTCAACAACAACAACAACAACGTCAAATAAACAACAACAACAACAACAGCAACACCGCCAAATAAACAACAACAACGTCAAATAAACAACAACAACAACAACGTCATCAACAACAACAACGTCAAATAAACAACAACAACAACGTCAAATAAACAACAACAACACCGTCAAATAAACAACAACAACAACAACAATAACAACGTCAACACCAATAACAACAACGTCAAATAAACAACAACAACTATGTCAACAACAACACCAACGTCAAATAAACAACAACAACAACAACGTCAACAACAACAACAACCTCAAATAAACAAAAACAATAACAACGTCAAATAAACAACAGCAACACCGTCAAATAAACAACAACAACAACAACGTCAAATAAACAACAACAACAACAATGTCAAATAAACAACAACAACAATAACAACGTTAAATAAATAACAACAACAACAACAACAACGTCAAATAAACAACAACAACAACAATAACAACAACAACGTCAAATAAACAACGGTAACAACAATGTCAACAACATTAACAACGTCAAATAAACAACAACAAGAACAACGTTAAATAAGCAACAACAACAACAAGAACGTCAACAACAACAACAACGTCAAATAAACAACAACAACAACGTCAAATAAACAACAACAACAACAACGTCAAACAAACAACAGCAACAACAACATCAAATAAACAACAACAATAACAACAACGTCAAATAAGCAACAACAACAAATACAACAACAACAACGTCAAATAACAAAAACAACGTCAAATAAACAACAATAACAACGTCAAATAAACAACAACAACAACAACAACATCAAATAAACAACAACAAAAACGTCAAATAAACAACAACAACAACAATGTCAACAACAACGTCAAATAAACAACAACAACAACAATGTCAAATAAACAACAACAACTAAAACAACATCAAATAAACAACAACAATAACAACAACGTCAAATAAACAACAACACCAACAACGTCAACAACAACAACAATAACAACAATGTCAAATAAACAACAACAACAGCAACAACGTCAACAATAACAACAATGTCAAATAAACAACAACAACAATATCAAATAAACATCAACAACAATGTCAAATAAACAACAACAACAACAACAATGTCAACAACAACAACAACGTCAAATAAATAACAACAACAACGTCAAATAAACAACAACGTCAACAACATCAACAACGTCAAATAAACAACAACAACAACAACGTCAACAACAACTACGTCAAATAAACAACAACAACAACAACGTCAAATAAACAACAACAACAACACCGTCAAATAAACAACAACAACAACAACGTCAAATAAACAACAACAACAACGTCAAATAAACAACAACAATAACAACAACGTCAACAACAACAACAACAACAACGTCAAATAAACAACAACAACAACAACGTCAAATAAACAATAACAACAACAATGTCAAATAAACAACAACAACGTCAAATAAACAACAACAACAATAACTTCAAATAAACAACAACAACAACAATGTCAAATAAATAACAACAACAACAACGTCAAATATACAACGTCAACAACAACAACAACGTCAAATAAACAACAACACTAACAACGTCAATCACAACAACAATGTCAAATAAACAACAACAACAACAATCTCAAATAAACAACAACAACAACAACGTCAAATAAACAACAACAACAACAACAACGTCAAATAAACAACAACAACAACAACGTCAACAAGACCAACAACAACGTCAAATAAACAACAACAAGAACTATGTCAACAACAACAACAACGTCAAATAAACAACAACAACAACAATGTCAACAACAACAACAACAACGTCAAATAAACAACAACAACAACAACGTCAAATAAACAACAACAACAACGTCAAATAAACAACAACAACGTCAAATAAACAACAACAACAACGTCAAATAAACAACAACAACAACAACAACAACATCAACAACAACAACAACGTCAAATAAACAACAACAACAACGTCAACAACAACAACAACAACGTCAAATAAACAACAACAACAACGTCCTATAAACAATAACAACAATAATGTCAAATAAACAACAACAACGTCAAATAAACAACAACAACAACAACGTCAAATAAACAACAACAACAACAATAACAACAACAACAACGTCAAATAAATAACAACAACAACAACGTCAAATATACAATGTCAACAACAACAACAACAACGTCAAATAAACAACAACACCAACAACGTCAACAACAACAACAACAATGTCAAATAAACAACAACAACAACAACAATGTCAAATAAACAACAACAACAACAACAATGTCAAATAAACAACAACAACGTCAAATAAACAACAACAACAACGTCAAATAAACAACAACAACGTCAAATAAACAACAACAACAACAACGTCAACAACAACAACAACGTCAAATAAACAACAACAAGAACTATGTCAACAACAACAACAACATAAAATAAACAACAACAACAACAATGTCAACAACAACAACAACGTCAAATAAACAACAACAACACCGTCAAATAAACAACAACAACAACAACAATGTCAAATAAACAACAACAACAACAACAACAACGTCAAATAAATAACAACAACAATAACAACAACGTCAAATAAACAACAACAACAACAACAACAACAATAACAACAACAACAACAACAACGTGAAATAAACAAGAGTAACAACAATGTCAACAACATTAACAACGTCAAATAAACAACAACAACAACGTTAAATAAACAACAACAACAACAACGTTAACAATAACAACAACAACAACGTCAAATAAACAACAACAATAACAACAACGTCAAATAAGCAACAACAACAAATACAACAACAACAATAACGTTAAATAACAAAAACAACGTCAAATAAACAACAATAACAACGTCAAATAAACAACAACCACAACAACATCAAATAAACAACAACAACAACAACGTCAAATAAACAACAACAACAACAATAACAACAACAACAACGTCAAATAAATAACAACAACAACAACGTCAAATATACAACGTCAACAACAACAACACCGTCAAATAAACAACAACACCAACAACGTCAACAACAACAACAACAACAACAATGTCAAATAAACAACAACAACAACAAAAATGTCAAATAAACAACAACAACAACAACAACGTCAAATAAACAACAACAACAACGTCAAATAAACAACAACAACAACGTCAAATAAACAACAACAACAACAACGTCAACAACAACAACAACAACGTCAAATTAACAACAACAACAACAACACCAACAACGTCAACAACAACAACGTCAAATAAACAACAACAATAATAACAACGTCAAATAAACAACAACAACACCGTCAAATAAACAACAACAACAACAACGTCAAATAAACAACAACAACAACGTCAACAACAACAACGTCAAATAAACAACAACAACAACAACAACAAAAACGTCAAATAAACAACAACAACAACGTCAAATAAACAATAACAACAAGAATGTCAAATAAACAACAACAACGTCAAATAAACAACAACAACAACGTCAAATAAACAACAACAACAACAATAACAACAACAACAACGTCAAATAAATAACAACAACAACAACAACGTCAAATATACAACGTCAACAACAATAACAACGTCAAATAAACAACAACACCAACAACGTCAACAAAAACAACAACAACAACAATGTCAAATAAACAACAACAACAACGACAATGTATAAATAAACAACAACAACAACAACGTCAAATAAACAACAACAACAACGTCAAATAAACAACAACAACAACGTCAAATAAACAACAACAACAACGTCAAATAAACAACAACAACAACGTCAACAATAAAAACAACAACGTCAAATTAACAACAACAAGAACTATGTCAACAACAACAACAACGTCAAATAAACAACAACAACAACAACGTCAACAACAACAACAACGTCAAATAAACAACAACAACAACAACGTCAAATAAACAACGACAACATCGTCAAATAAACAACAACAACAACAACGTCAAATAAACAACAACAACAACGTCAAATAAACGACAACAACGTCAACAACAACAACGTCAAATAAACAACAACAACAACAACAACGACAACAACAACATCAACAACAACGTCAAATAAACAACAACAACGTCAAATAAACAATAACAACAACAATGTCAAATAAACAACAACAACGTCAAATAAACAACAACAACAACAACAACGTCAAATAAACAACAACAACAACAATAAAAACAACAACAACGTCAAATAAATAACAACAACAACGTCAAATATACAACGTCAACAACAACAACAACGTCAAATAAATAACAACACCAACAACGTCAACAACAACAACAACAATGTCAAATAAACAACAAAAACAACAACGTCAAATAAACAACAACAACAACGTCAAATAAACAACAACAACAACGTCAAATAAACAACAACAACAACAACGTCAACAACAACAACAACGTCAACGTCAAATAAACAACAACAACAACAACGTCAAATAAACAACATCAACAACGTCAAATAAACAACAACAACAACAACAACAACGTCAAATAAACAACAACAACAACGTCAACAACAACAACAACAATGTCAAATAAGCAACAACCACTACAACAACATCGTCAACAACAACAACAATGTCAAATAAACAACAACAACAACAACGTCAAATAAACAATAACGTCAACAACAACAACAACAACGTCAAATAAACAACAACAACAACAACAGCAACACCGCCAAATAAACAACAACAACGTCAAATAAACAACAACAACAACAACAATGTCAAATAAACAACAGAAACAACAACAACAACGTCAAATAAACAACAACAACGTCAAATAAACAACAATTATAACAACAACGTCAACAACAACATCGTCAACTAAACAACAACAACAACAACAACAACGTCGAATAAACAATAACCACAACAACAACGTCGAATAAACAACAACAACAACAACGTCAAATAAACAACAAAAACAACAACAACAATGTCAACAACATTAACAACGTCAAATAAACAACAACAACACCAACGTCAAATAAACAACAACAACAACAACGTCATATAAACAACAAAAACAAAGACAACAACAACAACAAAAACAATAACAACGTTAAAAATAACAACAACAATAACGTCAAATAAACAACAACAACAACAACAACGTCAAATAAACAACAACAATAACAACAACAAATACAACAACAACAACAACAACAACGTCAAATAACAACAACAACGTCAAATAAACAACAACAACAACAACGTCAAATAAACATCAACAACAACGTCAAATAAACAACAACAACAACAACGTCAAATAAACAACAACAACAGCAACAACAACATCAACAACAACAAAAACGTCAAATAAACAACTACGTCAACAACAACAACTACGTCAAATACACAACAACGTCAAATAAACAACAACAACAACAATGTCAACAACAACAACATCAAATAAACAACAACAACAACGTCAAATAAACAACAACAACTAAAACAACTTCAAATAAACAACAACAACAACAACGTCGAATAAACAACAACACCTACAACGTCAACAACAACAACAACAATGTCAAATAAACAACAACAACAACAACGTCAACAACAACAACAATGTCAAATAAACAACAACAACAACGTCAAATAAACAACAACAACAACGTCAAATAAACAACAACAACAACAACAACGTCAAATAGACAACAACAACAACGTCAAATAAACAAAAACAACAACTATGTCAACAACAACAACGTCAAATAAACAACAACAACAACAACGTCATCAACAACAACAACGTCAAATAAACAACAACAACAACAACGTCAAATAAACAACAACAACACCGTCAAATAAACAACAACAACAACGTGAAATAAACAACAACAACAATGTCAACACCAATAACAACAACGTCAAATAAACAACAACAACAACTATGCCAACAACAACACCAACGTCAAATAAACAACAACAACAACAACAACAACGTCAACAACAACAACAACCTCAAATAAACAAAAACAATAACAACGTCAAATAAACAACAGCAACACCGTCAAATAAACAACAACAACAACAACGTCAAATAAACAACAACAACAACAACAACGTCAAATAAACAACAACAACAATAACAACGTTAAATAAATAACAACAACAACAACGTCAAATAAACAACAACAACAACAATAACAACAACAACGTCAAATAAACAACGGTAACAACAATGTCAACAACATTAACAACGTCAAATAAACAACAACAAGAACAACGTTAAATAAGCAACAACAACAACAAGAACGTCAACAACAACAACAACGTCAAATAAACAACAACAACAACGTCAAATAAACAACAACAACAACAACAACAAATACAACAACAACAACAACAACAACGTCAAATAACAACAACAACGTCAAATAAACAACAACAACAACAACAACGTCAAATAAACATCAACACCAACGTCAAATAAACAACAACAACAACAACAACGTCAAATAAACAACAACAACAACAACATCAACAACAACAAAAACGTCAAATAAACAACTACGTCAACAACAACAACTACGTCAAATACACAACAACGTCAAATA
>OX451739.1:319192268-319207268 GCA_948472305.1 Vicia faba | reverse complement strand
ACAACAACAACAACGTCAAATAAACAACAACAACAACGTCAACAACAACAACAATGTCAAATAAACAACAACCACAACAACAACATCGTCAACAAGAACAACAATGTCAAATAAACAACAACAACAACAATGTCAAATAAACAACAACGTCAACAACAACAACAACAACGTCAAATAAACAACAACAACAACAACAACAACGCCAAATAAACAACAACAACAACGTCAAATAAACAACAACAACAACAACGTCAAATAAACAACAGAAACAACAACAACAACAACGTCAAATAAACAACAACAACAACGTCAAATAAACAACAATTATAACAACAACGTCAACAACAACATCGTCAACTTAACAACAACAACAACAACAACAACGTCAAATAAACAACAACCACAACAACAACGTCAAACAAACAACAACAACAACAACGTCAAATAAACAACAAAAACAACAACAACAATGTCAACAACATTAACAACGTCAAATAAACAACAAGAACACCAACGTCAAATAAACAACAACAACAACAACGTCAAATAAACAACAAAAACAAAGACAACAACAACAACAAAAACAATAACAACGTTAAAAATAACAACAACAATAACGTCAAATAAACAACAACAACAACAACAACGTCAAATAAACAACAACAACAACAAAACAAATACAACAACAACAACAACGTCAAATAACAACAACAACGTCAAATAAACAACAACAACAACAACGTCAAATAAACATCAACAACAACGTCAAATAAACAACAACAACAACAACAACGTCAAATAAACAACAACAAGAACTATGTCAACAACAACAACAACGTCAAATAAACAACAACAACAACAACAACGTCAACAACAACAACAACGTCAAATAAAAAAAAACAACAACAACAACGTCAAATAAACAACAACAACACCGTCAAATAAACAACAACAACAACAACGTCAAATAAACAACAACAACAACGTCAAATAAACAACAACAACGTCAACAACAACAACAACGTCAAATAAATAACAACAAGAACAACGTCAACAACAACAACAACAACGTCAAATAAACAACAACATCGTCAAATAAACAATAACAACAACAATGTCAAATAAACAACAACAACGTCAAATAAACAACAACAACAACAACGTCAAATAAACAACAACAACAACAACAATAAAAACAACAACAACGTCAAATAAATAACAACAACAACAACGTCAAATATACAACGTCAACAACAACAACAACGTCAAATAAACAACAATAACAACGTCAACAACAAAAACAACAACGTCAAATAAACAATAACAAGAACTATGTCAACAACAACAACAACGTCAAATAAACAACAACAACAACAACGTCAACAACAACAACAACGTCAAATAAACAACAACAACAACAACAACGTCAAATAAACAACAACAACACCGTCAAATAAACAACAACAACAACAACAACGTCAAATAAACAACAACAACAACGTCAAATAAACAACAACAACGTCAACAACAACAACAACGTCAAATAAACAACAACAACAACAACGTCAACAACAACAACAACAACGTCAAATAAACAACAACAACGTCAAATAAATAATAACAACAACAATGTCAAATAAACAACAACAACGTCAAATAAACAACAACAACAACAACAACAACAACAACGTCAAATAAACAACAACAACAACAATAAAAACAACAACAACGTCAAATAAATAACAACAACAACGTCAACAACAACAACAACAACAATGTCAAATAAACAACAACAACAACAACAACAACAATGTCAAATAAACAACAACAACAACGTCAAATAAACAACAACAACAACGTCAAATAAACAACAACAACAACGTCAAATAAACAACAACAACAACGTCAACAACAACAACAACAACGTCAACGTCAAATAAACAACAACAACAACAACGTCAAATAAACAACAGTAACAACGTCAAATAAACAACAACAACAACAACAACGTCAAATAAACAACAACAACAACGTCAACAACAACAACAACAATGTCAAATAAACAACAACCACAACAACAACATCGTCAACAAGAACAACAATGTCAAATAAACAACAACAACAATGTCAAATAAACAACAACGTCAACAACAACAACAACAACGTCAAATAAACAACAACAACAACAACAACAACAACAACACCGCCAAATAAACAACAACAACAACAACATCAAATAAACAACAACAACAACAACGTCAAATAAACAACAGAAACAACAACAACAACAACAACGTCAAATAAACAACAACAACAACGTCAAATAAACAACAATTATAACAACAACGTCAACAACAACATCGTCAACTTAACAACAACAACAACAACAACAACGTCAAATAAACAACAACCACAACAACAACGTCAAACAAACAACAACAACAACAACGCCAAATAAACAACAAAAACAACAACAACAATGTCAACAACATTAACAACGTCAAATAAACAACAACAACACCAACGTCAAATAAACAACAACAACAACAACAACAACAACGTCAAATAAACAACAACAACAACAACAACAACGTCAAATAAACAACAATAACAACAATAAAAACAACAACAACGTCAAATAAATAACAACAACAACAACGTCAAATATACAATGTCAACAACGACAACAACGTCAAATAAACAACAACACCAACAACGTCAACAACAACAACAACAATGTCAAATAAACAACAACAACAACAACAACAACAATGTCAAATAAACAACAACAACAACAACAACAACAATGTCAAATAAACAACAACAACAACGTCAAATAAACAACAACAACAACGTCAAATAAACAACAACAACAACGTCAAATAAACAAAAACAACAACGTCAACAACAACAACAACAACGTCAACGTCAAATAAACAACAACAACAACAACAACGTCAAATAAACAACAGTAACAACGTCAAATAAACAACAACAACAACAACAACGTCAAATAAACAACAACAACAACGTCAACAACAACAACAATGTCAAATAAACAACAACCACAACAACAACATCGTCAACAAGAACAACAATGTCAAATAAACAACAACAACAACAATGTCAAATAAACAACAACGTCAACAACAACAACAACAACGTCAAATAAACAACAACAACAACAACAACGACAACGCCAAATAAACAACAACAACAACGTCAAATAAACAACAACAACAACAACGTCAAATAAACAACAGAAACAACAACAACAACAACGTCAAATAAACAACAACAACAACGTCAAATAAACAACAATTATAACAACAACGTCAACAACAACATCGTCAACTTAACAACAACAACAACAACAACGTCAAATAAACAACAACCACAACAACAACGTCAAACAAACAACAACAACAACAACGTCAAATAAACAACAAAAACAACAACAACAATGTCAACAACATTAACAACGTCAAATAAACAACAAGAACACCAACGTCAAATAAACAACAACAACAACAACGTCAAATAAACAACAAAAACAAAGACAACAACAACAACAAAAACAATAACAACGTTAAAAATAACAACAACAATAACGTCAAATAAACAAAGACAACAACAACAACGTCAAATAAACAACAACAACAACAAAACAAATACAACAACAACAACAACGTCAAATAACAACAACAACGTCAAATAAACAACAACAACAACAACAACGTCAAATAAACATCAACAACAACGTCAAATAAACAACAACAACAACAACAACAACGTCAAATAAACAACAACAAGAACTATGTCAACAACAACAACAACGTCAAATAAACAACAACAACAACAACAACGTCAACAACAACAACAACGTCAAATAAAAAAAAACAACAACAACAACGTCAAATAAACAACAACAACACCGTCAAATAAACAACAACAACAACAACGTCAAATAAACAACAACAACAACGTCAAATAAACAACAACAACGTCAACAACAACAACAACGTCAAATAAATAACAACAACAACAACGTCAACAACAACAACAACAACGTCAAATAAACAACAACATCGTCAAATAAACAATAACAACAACAATGTCAAATAAACAACAACAACGTCAAATAAACAACAACAACAACAACGTCAAATAAACAACAACAACAACAACAATAAAAACAACAACAACGTCAAATAAATAACAACAACAACAACGTCAAATATACAACGTCAACAACAACAACAACGTCAAATAAACAACAATAACAACGTCAACAACAAAAACATCAACGTCAAATAAACAACAACAAGAACTATGTCAACAACAACAACAACGTCAAATAAACAACAACAACAACAACGTCAACAACAACAACAACGTCAAATAAACAACAACAACAACAACAACGTCAAATAAACAACAACAACACCGTCAAATAAACAACAACAACAACAACAACGTCAAATAAACAACAACAACAACGTCAAATAAACAACAACAACGTCAACAACAACAACAACGTCAAATAAACAACAACAACAACAACGTCAACAACAACAACAACAACGTCAAATAAACAACAACAACGTCAAACAAATAATAACAACAACAATGTCAAATAAACAACAACAACGTCAAATAAACAACAACAACAACAACAACAACGTCAAATAAACAACAACAACAACAATAAAAACAACAACAACGTCAAATAAATAACAACAACAACGTCAACAACAACAACAACAATGTCAAATAAACAACAACAACAACAACAACAACAATGTCAAATAAACAACAACAACAACGTCAAATAAACAACAACAACAACGTCAAATAAACAACAACAACAACGTCAAATAAACAACAACAACAACGTCAACAACAACAACAACAACGTCAACGTCAAATAAACAACAACAACAACAACGTCAAATAAACAACAGTAACAACGTCAAATAAACAACAACAACAACAACAACGTCAAATAAACAACAACAACAACGTCAACAACAACAACAACAATGTCAAATAAACAACAACCACAACAACAACATCGTCAACAAGAACAACAATGTCAAATAAACAACAACAACAATGTCAAATAAACAACAACGTCAACAACAACAACAACAACGTCAAATAAACAACAACAACAACAACAACAACAACAACACCGCCAAATAAACAACAACAACAACATCAAATAAACAACAACAACAACAACGTCAAATAAACAACAGAAACAACAACAACAACAACAACGTCAAATAAACAACAACAACAACGTCAAATAAACAACAATTATAACAACAACGTCAACAACAACATCGTCAACTTAACAACAACAACAACAACAACAACGTCAAATAAACAACAACCACAACAACAACGTCAAACAAACAACAACAACAACAACGCCAAATAAACAACAAAAACAACAACAACAATGTCAACAACATTAACAACGTCAAATAAACAACAACAACACCAACGTCAAATAAACAACAACAACAACAACAACGTCAAATAAACAACAAAAACAAAGACAACAACAACAACAAAAACAATAACAACGTTAAAAATAACAACAACAATAACGTCAAATAAACAACAACAACAACAACAACGTCAAATAAACAACAACAACAACAACAAATACAACAACAACAACAACGTCAAATAACAACAACAACGTCAAATAAACAACAACAACAACAACGTCAAATAAACATCAACAACAACGTCAAATAAACAACAACAACAACAACAACAACGTCAAATAAACAACAACAACAACAACAACAACGTCAAATAAACAACAACAACGTCAAATAAACAACAACAATAACAATGTCAAATAAACAACAACAACAACAACAATGTCAAATAAACAACAACAACAACAACGTCAAATATAGAACGTCAACAACAACAACAACGTCAAATAAACAACAACAACAACGTCAACAACAAAAACAACAACGTCAAATAAACAACAACAAGAACTATGTCAACAACAACAACAACGTCAAATAAACAACAACAACAACAACGTCAACCACAACAACAACGTCAAATAAAAACAACAACAACAACAACGTCAAATAAACAACAACAACAACGTCAAATAAACAACAACAACAACGTCAAATAAACAACAACAACGTCAACAACAACAACAACGTCAAATAAACAACAACAACAACAACGTCAACAACAACAACAACAACGTCAAATAAACAACAACATCGTCAAATAAACAATAACAACAACAATGTCAAATAAACAACAACAACGTCAAATAAACAACAACAACAACAACAACGTCAAATAAACAACAACAACAACAACAATAAAAACAACAACAACGTCAACAACAACAACAACAACGTCAAATAAACAACAACAACAACAACAACGTCAAATAAACAATAACAACAACAATGTCAAATAAACAACAATAACGTCAAATAAACAACAACAACAACAACGTCAAATAAACAACAACAACAACAATAACAACAACAACAACGTCAAATAAATAACAACAACAACAACAACGTCAAATATACAACGTCAACAACAACAACAACGTCAAATAAACAACAACACCAACAACGTCAACAACAACAACAACAACAACAACAATGTCAAATAAACAACAACAACAACAATGTCAGATAAACAACAACAACAACGTCAAATAAACAACAACAACAACGTCAACTAAACAACAACAACAACGTCAACAACAAAAACAACAACGTCAAATAAACAACAACAAGAACTATGTCAACAACAACAACAACTTTAAATAAACAACAACAACAACAACGTCAACAATAACAACAACGTCAAATAAACAACAACAACAACAACAACAACAACAACGTCAAATAAACAACAACAACACCGTCAAATAAACAACAACAACAACAACGTCAAATAAACAACAACAACAACAACGTCAAATAAACAACAACAACGTCAACAACAACAACAACAACGTCAACAACAACAACAACAACGTCAAATAAACAACAACATCGTCAAATAAACAATAACAACAACAATGTCAAATAAACAACAACAACGTCAAATAAACAACAACAACAACAATGTCAAATAAACAACAACAACAACAACAATGTCAAATAAACAACAACAACAACAACAACAACGTCAAATATACAACGTCAACAACAACAACAACGTCAAATAAACAACAACAACAACGTCAACAACAAAAACAACAACGTCAAATAAACAACAACAAGAACTATGTCAACAACAACAACAACGTCAAATAAACAACAACAACAACAACAACGTCAACAACAACAACAACGTCAAATAAAAAAAAACAACAACAACAACGTCAAATAAACAACAACAACAACGTCAAATAAAGAACAACAACGTCAACAACAACAACAACGTCAAATAAACAACAACAACAACAACGTCAACAACAACAACAACAACGTCAAATAAACAACAACATCGTCAAATAAACAATAACAACAACAATGTCAAATAAACAACAACAACGTCAAATAAACAACAACAACAACGTCAAATAAACAACAACAACAACAATAAAAACAACAACAACGTCAAATAAATAACAACAACAACAACGTCAAATATACAACGTCAACAACAACAACAACGTCAAATAAACAACAACAACAACGTCAACAACAAAAACAACAACGTCAAATAAACAACAACAAGAACTATGTCAACAACAACAACAACGTCAAATAAACAACAACAACAACAACAACGTCAAATAAACAACAACAACAACAACAACGTCAAATAAACAACAACAACACCGTCAAATAAACAACAACAACAACAACAACGTCAAATAAACAACAACAACAACGTCAAATAAACAACAACAACGTCAACAACAACAACAACGTCAAATAAACAACAACAACGTCAAATAAATAATAACAACAACAATGTCAAATAAGCAACAACAACGTCAAATAAACAACAACAACAACAACAACAACAACAACAACGTCAAATAAACAACAACAACAACAATAAAAACAACAACAACGTCAAATAAATAACAACAACAACAACGTCAAATATACAACGTCAACAACGACAACAACGTCAAATAAACAACAACACCAACAACGTCAACAACAACAACAACAACAATGTCAAATAAACAACAACAACAACAACAACAATGTCAAATAAACAACAACAACAACAACGTCAAATAAACAACAACAACAACGTCAAATAAACAACAACAACAACATCAAATAAACAACAACAACAACGTCAACAACAACAACAACAACGTCAACGTCAAATAAACAACAACAACAACAACAACGTCAAATAAACAACAGTAACAACGTCAAATAAACAACAACAACAACAACAACAACGTCAAATAAACAACAACAACAACGTCAACAACAACAACAATGTCAAATAAACAACAACCACAACAACAACATCGTCAACAAGAACAACAATGTCAAATAAACAACAACAACAACAATGTCAAATAAACAACAACGTCAACAACAACAACAACAACGTCAAATAAACAACAATAACAACAACAACAACAACGCCAAATAAACAACAACAACAACGTCAAATAAACAACAACAACAACAACGTC
The DNA here is from genome assembly GCA_948472305.1 of Vicia faba. Lineage (NCBI taxonomy): Eukaryota > Viridiplantae > Streptophyta > Magnoliopsida > Fabales > Fabaceae > Vicia > Vicia faba. The sequence goes on along the minus strand of OX451739.1, from coordinate 319,198,579 downwards.
AAATAAACAACAGAAACAACAACAACAACAACGTCAAATAAACAACAACAACAACGTCAAATAAACAACAATTATAACAACAACGTCAACAACAACATCGTCAACTTAACAACAACAACAACAACAACAACAACGTCAAATAAACAACAACCACAACAACAACGTCAAACAAACAACAACAACAACAACGTCAAATAAACAACAAAAACAACAACAACAATGTCAACAACATTAACAACGTCAAATAAACAACAAGAACACCAACGTCAAATAAACAACAACAACAACAACGTCAAATAAACAACAAAAACAAAGACAACAACAACAACAAAAACAATAACAACGTTAAAAATAACAACAACAATAACGTCAAATAAACAACAACAACAACAACAACAACGTCAAATAAACAACAACAACAACAAAACAAATACAACAACAACAACGTCAAATAACAACAACAACGTCAAATAAACAACAACAACAACAACGTCAAATAAACATCAACAACAACGTCAAATAAACAACAACAACAACAACAACAACGTCAAATAAACAACAACAACAACAACAACATCAACAACAACAAAAACGTTAAATAAACAACTACGTCAACAACAACAACTACGTCAAATACACAACAACAACAACGTCAAATAAACAACAACAACAACAATGTCAACAACAACAACGTCAAATAAAAAACAACAACGTCAAATAAACAACAACAACTAAAACAACTTCAAATAAACAACAACAACAACAACAACAACAACTTTGAATAAACAACAACACCTACAACGTCAACAACAACAACAACAATGTCAAATAAACAACAACAACAACAACAATGTCAAATAAACAACAACAACAACAACAACGTCAAATATACAACGTCAACAACAACAACAACGTCAAATAAACAACAACAACAACGTCAACAACAAAAACAACAACGTCAAATAAACAACAACAAGAACTATGTCAACAACAACAACAACGTCAAATAAACAACAACAACAACAACGTCAACCACAACAACAACGTCAAATAAAAAAAACAACAACAACAACGTCAAATAAACAACAACAACACCGTCAAATAAACAACAACAACAACAACGTCAAATAAACAACAACAACATTGTCAAATAAACAACAACAACGTCAACAACAACAACAACGTCAAATAAACAACAACAACAACAACGTCAACAACAACAACAACAACGTCAAATAAACAACAACATCGTCAAATAAACAATAACAACATCAATGTCAAATAAACAACAACAACGTCAAATAAACAACAACAACAACAACGTCAAATAAACAACAACAACAACAACAACAATAAAAACAACAACAACGTCAACAACAACAGCAACAACGTCAAATAAACAACAACAACAACAACGTCAAATAAACAATAACATCAACAATGTCAAATAAACAACAACAACGTCAAATAAACAACAACAACAACAACGTCAAATAAACAACAACAACAACAATAACAACAACAACAACAACGTCAAATAAATAACAACAACAACAACAACGTCAAATATACAACGTCAACAACAACAACAACAACGTCAAATAAACAACAACACCAACAACGTCAACAACAACAACAACAACAATGTCAAATAAACAACAACAACAACAATGTCAAATAAACAACAACAACAACGTCAAATAAACAACAACAACAACGTCAACTAAACAACAACAACAACGTCAACAACAAAAACAACAACGTCAAATAAACAACAACAAGAACTATGTCAACAACAACAACAACAACAACGTCAAATAAACAACAACAACAACAACGTCAACAATAACAACAACGTCAAATAAACAACAACAACAACAACAACGTCAAATAAACAACAACAACACCGTCAAATAAACAACAACAACAACAACGTCAAATAAACAACAACAACAACAATGTCAAATAAACAACAACAACGTCAACAACAACAACAACGTCAAATAAACAACAACAACAACAATGTCAACAACAACAACAACAACGTCAAATAAACAACAACATCGTCAAATAAACAATAACAACAACAATGTCAAATAAACAACAACAACGTCAAATAAACAACAACAACAACAACAATGTCAAATAAACAACAACAACAACAACAATGTCAAATAAACAAAAAAAACAACAACGTCAAATATACAACGTCAACAACAACAACAGCGTCAAATAAACAACAACAACAACGTCAACAACAAAAACAACAACGTCAAATAAACAACAACAAGAACTATGTCAACAACAACAACAACGTCAAATAAACAACAACAACAACAACGTCAACAACAACAACGTCAAATAAAAAAAAACAACAACAACAACGTCAAATAAACAACAACAACACCGTCAAATAAACAACAACAACAACAACGTCAAATAAACAACAACAACAACGTCAAATAAACAACAACAACGTCAACAACAACAACAACGTCAAATAAACAACAACAACAACAACAACGTCAACAACAATAACAACAACGTCAAATAAACAACAACATCGTCAAATAAACAATAACAACAACAATGTCAAATAAACAACAACAACGTCAAATAAACAACAACAACAACAACGTCAAATAAACAACAACAACAACAATAAAAACAACAACAACGTCAAATAAATAACAACAACAACAACGTCAAATATACAACGTCAACAACAACAACAACGTCAAATAAACAACAACAACAACGTCAACAACAAAAACAACAACGTCAAATAAACAACAACAAGAACTATGTCAACAACAACAACAATGTCAAATAAACAACAACAATAACAACAACAACGTCAAATAAACAACAACAACAACAACAACGTCAAATAAACAACAACAACACCGTCAAATAAACAACAACAACAACAACAACAACGTCAAATAAACAACAACAACAACGTCAAATAAACAACAACAACGTCAACAACAACAACAACGTCAAATAAACAACAACAACGTCAAATAAATAATAACAACAACAATGTCAAATAAACAACAACAACGTCAAATAAACAACAACAACAACAACAACAACAACGTCAAATAAACAACAACAACAACAATAAAAACAACAACAACGTCAAATAAATAACAACAACAACAACGTCAAATATACAACGTCAACAACGACAACAACGTCAAATAAACAACAACACCAACAACGTCAACAACAACAACAACAACAATGTCAAATAAACAACAACAACAACAACAACAACAATGTCAAATAAACAACAACAACAACGTCAAATAAACAACAACAACAACGTCAAATAAACAACAACAACAACGTCAAATAAACAACAACAACAACGTCAACAACAACAACAACAACGTCAACGTCAAATAAACAACAACAACAACAACAACGTCAAATAAACAACAGTAACAACGTCAAATAAACAACAACAACAACAACAACAACAACGTCAAATAAACAACAACAACAACGTCAACAACAACAACAATAATGTCAAATAAACAACAACCACAACAACAACATCGTCAACAAGAACAACAATGTCAAATAAACAACAACAACAACAATGTCAAATAAACAACAACGTCAACAACAACAACAACAACGTCAAATAAACAACAACAACAACAACAACAACGCCAAATAAACAACAACAACAACGTCAAATAAACAACAACAACAACAACGTCAAATAAACAACAGAAACAACAACAACAACAACGTCAAATAAACAACAACAACAACAACGTCAAATAAACAACAATTATAACAACAACGTCAACAACAACATCGTCAACTTAACAACAACAACAACAACAACAACGTCAAATAAACAACAACCACAACAACAACGTCAAACAAACAACAACAACAACAACGTCAAATAAACAACAAAAACAACAACAACAATGTCAACAACATTAACAACGTCAAATAAACAACAAGAACACCAACGTCAAATAAACAACAACAACAACAACGTCAAATAAACAACAAAAACAAAGACAACAACAACAACAAAAACAATAACAACGTTAAAAATAACAACAACAATAACGTCAAATAAACAACAACAACAACAACAACAACGTCAAATAAACAACAACAACAACAAAACAAATACAACAACAACAACAACGTCAAATAACAACAACAACGTCAAATAAACAACAACAACAACAACGTCAAATAAACATCAACAACAACGTCAAATAAACAACAACAACAACAACAACAACAACGTCAAATAAACAACAACAACAACAACAACATCAACAACAACAAAAACGTTAAATAAACAACTACGTCAACAACAACAACTATGTCAAATACACAACAACAACAACGTCAAATAAACAACAACAACAACAATGTCAACAACAACAACGTCAAATAAAAAACTACAACGTCAAATAAACAACAACAACTAAAACAACTTCAAATAAACAACAACAACAACAACAACAACTTCGAATAAACAACAACACCTACAACGTCAACAACAACAACAACAATGTCAAATAAACAACAACAACAACAACAATGTCAAATAAACAACAACAACAACAACAACGTCAAATATACAACGTCAACAACAACAACAACGTCAAATAAACAACAACAACAACGTCAACAACAAAAACAACAACGTCAAATAAACAATAACAAGAACTATGTCAACAACAACAACGTCAAATAAACAACAACAACAACAACAACGTCAACAACAACAACAACGTCAAATAAAAAAAAACAACAACAACAACGTCAAATAAACAACAACAACACCGTCAAATAAACAACAACAACAACAACGTCAAATAAACAACAACAACAACGTCAAATAAACAACAACAACGTCAACAACAACAACAACGTCAAATAAATAACAACAACAACAACGTCAACAACAACAACAACAACGTCAAATAAACAACAACATCGTCAAATAAACAATAACAACAATAATGTCAAATAAACAACAACAACGTCAAATAAACAACAACAACAACAACAACGTCAAATAAACAACAACAACAACAATAAAAACAACAACAACGTCAAATAAATAACAACAACAACAACGTCAAATATACAACATCAACAACAACAACAACGTCAAATAAACAACAACAACAACGTCAACAACAAAAACAACAACGTCAAATAAACAACAACAAGAACTATGTCAACAACAACAACAACAACGTCAAATAAACAACAACAACAACAACGTCAACAACAACAACGTCAAATAAACAACAACAACAACAACAACAACGTCAAATAAACAACAACAACACCGTCAAATAAACAACAACAACAACAACGTCAAATAAACAACAACAACAACAACGTCAAATAAACAACAACAACGTCAACAACAACAACAACGTCAACAACAACAACAACGTCAAATAAACAACAACAACAACAACGTCAACAACAACAACAACAACGTCAAATAAACAACAACAACGTCAAATAAATAATAACAACAACAATGTCAAATAAACAACAACAACGTCAAATAAACAACAACAACAACAACAACGTCAAATAAACAACAACAACAACAAGAAAAACAACAACAACGTCAAATAAATAACAACAACAACAACGTCAAATATACAATGTCAACAACAACAACAACGTCAAATAAACAACAACACCAACAACGACAACAACAACAACAACAACAATGTCAAATAAACAACAACAACAACAACAATGTCAAATAAACAACAACAACAACGTCAAATAAACAACAACAACAACGTCAAATAAACAACAACAACAACGTCAACAACAACAACAACAACGTCAACGTCAAATAAACAACAACAACAACAACAACGTCAAATAAACAACAGTAACAACGTCAAATAAACAACAACAACAACAACGTCAAATAAACAACAACAACAACGTCAACAACAACAACAACAATGTCAAATAAACAACAACCACAACAACAACATCGTCAACAAGAACAACAATGTCAAATAAACAACAACAACAACAATATCAAATAAACAACAACGTCAACAACAACAACAACAACGTCAAATAAACAACAACAACAACAACACCGCCAAATAAACAATAACAACAACGTCAAATAAACAACAACAACAACAACGTCAAATAAACAACAGAAACAACAACAACAACAACGTCAAATAAACAACAACAACAACGTCAAATAAACAACAATTATAACAACAACGTCAACAACAACATCGTCAACTTAACAACAACAACAA
>OX451739.1:319177268-319189768 GCA_948472305.1 Vicia faba | reverse complement strand
CAATAACAACGTCAACAACAAAAACAACAACGTCAAATAAACAACAACAAGAACTATGTCAACAACAACAACAACGTCAAATAAACAACAACAACAACAACGTCAACAACAACAACAACGTCAAATAAACAACAACAACAACAACAACGTCAAATAAACAACAACAACACCGTCAAATAAACAACAACAACAACAACAACGTCAAATAAACAACAACAACAACGTCAAATAAACAACAACAACGTCAACAACAACAACAACGTCAAATAAACAACAACAACAACAACGTCAACAACAACAACAACAACGTCAAATAAACAACAACAACGTCAAATAAATAATAACAACAACAATGTCAAATAAACAACAACAACGTCAAATAAACAACAACAACAACAACAACAACGTCAAATAAACAACAACAACAACAATAAAAACAACAACAACGTCAAATAAATAACAACAACAACGTCAACAACAACAACAACAACAATGTCAAATAAACAACAACAACAACAACAACAACAATGTCAAATAAACAACAACAACAACGTCAAATAAACAACAACAACAACGTCAAATAAACAACAACAACAACGTCAAATAAACAACAACAACAACGTCAACAACAACAACAACAACGTCAACGTCAAATAAACAACAACAACAACAACAACGTCAAATAAACAACAGTAACAACGTCAAATAAACAACAACAACAACAACAACGTCAAATAAACAACAACAACAACGTCAACAACAACAACAACAATGTCAAATAAACAACAACCACAACAACAACATCGTCAACAAGAACAACAATGTCAAATAAACAACAACAACAATGTCAAATAAACAACAACGTCAACAACAACAACAACAACGTCAAATAAACAACAACAACAACAACAACAACAACAACAACACCGCCAAATAAACAACAACAACAACATCAAATAAACAACAACAACAACAACGTCAAATAAACAACAGAAACAACAACAACAACAACAACGTCAAATAAACAACAACAACAACGTCAAATAAACAACAATTATAACAACAACGTCAACAACAACATCGTCAACTTAACAACAACAACAACAACAACAACGTCAAATAAACAACAACCACAACAACAACGTCAAACAAACAACAACAACAACAACGCCAAATAAACAACAAAAACAACAACAACAATGTCAACAACATTAACAACGTCAAATAAACAACAACAACACCAACGTCAAATAAACAACAACAACAACAACAACGTCAAATAAACAACAAAAACAAAGACAACAACAACAACAAAAACAATAACAACGTTAAAAATAACAACAACAATAACGTCAAATAAACAACAACAACAACAACAACGTCAAATAAACAACAACAACAACAACAAATACAACAACAACAACAACAACGTCAAATAACAACAACAACGTCAAATAAACAACAACAACAACAACGTCAAATAAACATCAACAACAACGTCAAATAAACAACAACAACAACAACAACGTCAAATAAACAACAACAACAACAACAACAACGTCAAATAAACAACAACAACGTCAAATAAACAACAACAATAACAATGTCAAATAAACAACAACAACAACAACAATGTCAAATAAACAACAACAACAACAACGTCAAATATAGAACGTCAACAACAACAACAACGTCAAATAAACAACAACAACAACGTCAACAACAAAAACAACAACGTCAAATAAACAACAACAAGAACTATGTCAACAACAACAACAACGTCAAATAAACAACAACAACAACAACGTCAACCACAACAACAACGTCAAATAAAAACAACAACAACAACAACGTCAAATAAACAACAACAACAACGTCAAATAAACAACAACAACAACGTCAAATAAACAACAACAACGTCAACAACAACAACAACGTCAAATAAACAACAACAACAACAACGTCAACAACAACAACAACAACGTCAAATAAACAACAACATCGTCAAATAAACAATAACAACAACAATGTCAAATAAACAACAACAACGTCAAATAAACAACAACAACAACAACAACGTCAAATAAACAACAACAACAACAACAATAAAAACAACAACAACGTCAACAACAACAACAACAACGTCAAATAAACAACAACAACAACAACAACGTCAAATAAACAATAACAACAACAATGTCAAATAAACAACAATAACGTCAAATAAACAACAACAACAACAACGTCAAATAAACAACAACAACAACAATAACAACAACAACAACGTCAAATAAATAACAACAACAACAACAACGTCAAATATACAACGTCAACAACAACAACAACGTCAAATAAACAACAACACCAACAACGTCAACAACAACAACAACAACAACAACAATGTCAAATAAACAACAACAACAACAATGTCAGATAAACAACAACAACAACGTCAAATAAACAACAACAACAACGTCAACTAAACAACAACAACAACGTCAACAACAAAAACAACAACGTCAAATAAACAACAACAAGAACTATGTCAACAACAACAACAACAACTTTAAATAAACAACAACAACAACAACGTCAACAATAACAACAACGTCAAATAAACAACAACAACAACAACAACAACAACAACGTCAAATAAACAACAACAACACCGTCAAATAAACAACAACAACAACAACGTCAAATAAACAACAACAACAACAACGTCAAATAAACAACAACAACGTCAACAACAACAACAACAACGTCAACAACAACAACAACAACGTCAAATAAACAACAACATCGTCAAATAAACAATAACAACAACAATGTCAAATAAACAACAACAACGTCAAATAAACAACAACAACAACAATGTCAAATAAACAACAACAACAACAACAATGTCAAATAAACAACAACAACAACAACAACAACGTCAAATATACAACGTCAACAACAACAACAACGTCAAATAAACAACAACAACAACGTCAACAACAAAAACAACAACGTCAAATAAACAACAACAAGAACTATGTCAACAACAACAACAACGTCAAATAAACAACAACAACAACAACAACGTCAACAACAACAACAACGTCAAATAAAAAAAAACAACAACAACAACGTCAAATAAACAACAACAACAACGTCAAATAAACAACAACAACGTCAACAACAACAACAACGTCAAATAAACAACAACAACAACAACGTCAACAACAACAACAACAACGTCAAATAAACAACAACATCGTCAAATAAACAATAACAACAACAATGTCAAATAAACAACAACAACGTCAAATAAACAACAACAACAACGTCAAATAAACAACAACAACAACAATAAAAACAACAACAACGTCAAATAAATAACAACAACAACAACGTCAAATATACAACGTCAACAACAACAACAACGTCAAATAAACAACAACAACAACGTCAACAACAAAAACAACAACGTCAAATAAACAACAACAAGAACTATGTCAACAACAACAACAACGTCAAATAAACAACAACAACAACAACAACGTCAAATAAACAACAACAACAACAACAACGTCAAATAAACAACAACAACACCGTCAAATAAACAACAACAACAACAACAACGTCAAATAAACAACAACAACAACGTCAAATAAACAACAACAACGTCAACAACAACAACAACGTCAAATAAACAACAACAACGTCAAATAAATAATAACAACAACAATGTCAAATAAGCAACAACAACGTCAAATAAACAACAACAACAACAACAACAACAACAACAACGTCAAATAAACAACAACAACAACAATAAAAACAACAACAACGTCAAATAAATAACAACAACAACAACGTCAAATATACAACGTCAACAACGACAACAACGTCAAATAAACAACAACACCAACAACGTCAACAACAACAACAACAACAATGTCAAATAAACAACAACAACAACAACAACAATGTCAAATAAACAACAACAACAACAACGTCAAATAAACAACAACAACAACATCAAATAAACAACAACAACAACGTCAACAACAACAACAACAACGTCAACGTCAAATAAACAACAACAACAACAACAACGTCAAATAAACAACAGTAACAACGTCAAATAAACAACAACAACAACAACAACAACGTCAAATAAACAACAACAACAACGTCAACAACAACAACAATGTCAAATAAACAACAACCACAACAACAACATCGTCAACAAGAACAACAATGTCAAATAAACAACAACAACAACAATGTCAAATAAACAACAACGTCAACAACAACAACAACAACGTCAAATAAACAACAATAACAACAACAACAACAACGCCAAATAAACAACAACAACAACGTCAAATAAACAACAACAACAACAACGTCAAATAAACAACAGAAACAACAACAACAACAACGTCAAATAAACAACAACAACAACGTCAAATAAACAACAATTATAACAACAACGTCAACAACAACATCGTCAACTTAACAACAACAACAACAACAACAACAACGTCAAATAAACAACAACCACAACAACAACGTCAAACAAACAACAACAACAACAACGTCAAATAAACAACAAAAACAACAACAACAATGTCAACAACATTAACAACGTCAAATAAACAACAAGAACACCAACGTCAAATAAACAACAACAACAACAACGTCAAATAAACAACAAAAACAAAGACAACAACAACAACAAAAACAATAACAACGTTAAAAATAACAACAACAATAACGTCAAATAAACAACAACAACAACAACAACAACGTCAAATAAACAACAACAACAACAAAACAAATACAACAACAACAACGTCAAATAACAACAACAACGTCAAATAAACAACAACAACAACAACGTCAAATAAACATCAACAACAACGTCAAATAAACAACAACAACAACAACAACAACGTCAAATAAACAACAACAACAACAACAACATCAACAACAACAAAAACGTTAAATAAACAACTACGTCAACAACAACAACTACGTCAAATACACAACAACAACAACGTCAAATAAACAACAACAACAACAATGTCAACAACAACAACGTCAAATAAAAAACAATAACGTCAAATAAACAACAACAACTAAAACAACTTCAAATAAACAACAACAACAACAACAACAACTTTGAATAAACAACAACACCTACAACGTCAACAACAACAACAACAATGTCAAATAAACAACAACAACAACAACAATGTCAAATAAACAACAACAACAACAACAACGTCAAATATACAACGTCAACAACAACAACAACGTCAAATAAACAACAACAACAACGTCAACAACAAAAACAACAACGTCAAATAAACAACAACAAGAACTATGTCAACAACAACAACAACGTCAAATAAACAACAACAACAACAACGTCAACCACAACAACAACGTCAAATAAAAAAAACAACAACAACAACGTCAAATAAACAACAACAACACCGTCAAATAAACAACAACAACAACAACGTCAAATAAACAACAACAACATTGTCAAATAAACAACAACAACGTCAACAACAACAACAACGTCAAATAAACAACAACAACAACAACGTCAACAACAACAACAACAACGTCAAATAAACAACAACATCGTCAAATAAACAATAACAACATCAATGTCAAATAAACAACAACAACGTCAAATAAACAACAACAACAACAACGTCAAATAAACAACAACAACAACAACAACAATAAAAACAACAACAACGTCAACAACAACAGCAACAACGTCAAATAAACAACAACAACAACAACGTCAAATAAACAATAACATCAACAATGTCAAATAAACAACAACAACGTCAAATAAACAACAACAACAACAACGTCAAATAAACAACAACAACAACAATAACAACAACAACAACAACGTCAAATAAATAACAACAACAACAACAACGTCAAATATACAACGTCAACAACAACAACAACAACGTCAAATAAACAACAACACCAACAACGTCAACAACAACAACAACAACAATGTCAAATAAACAACAACAACAACAATGTCAAATAAACAACAACAACAACGTCAAATAAACAACAACAACAACGTCAACTAAACAACAACAACAACGTCAACAACAAAAACAACAACGTCAAATAAACAACAACAAGAACTATGTCAACAACAACAACAACAACAACGTCAAATAAACAACAACAACAACAACGTCAACAATAACAACAACGTCAAATAAACAACAACAACAACAACAACAACGTCAAATAAACAACAACAACACCGTCAAATAAACAACAACAACAACAACGTCAAATAAACAACAACAACAACAATGTCAAATAAACAACAACAACGTCAACAACAACAACAACGTCAAATAAACAACAACAACAACAATGTCAACAACAACAACAACAACGTCAAATAAACAACAACATCGTCAAATAAACAATAACAACAACAATGTCAAATAAACAACAACAACGTCAAATAAACAACAACAACAACAATGTCAAATAAACAACAACAACAACAACAATGTCAAATAAACAAAAAAAACAACAACGTCAAATATACAACGTCAACAACAACAACAGCGTCAAATAAACAACAACAACAACGTCAACAACAAAAACAACAACGTCAAATAAACAACAACAAGAACTATGTCAACAACAACAACAACGTCAAATAAACAACAACAACAACAACGTCAACAACAACAACGTCAAATAAAAAAAAACAACAACAACAACGTCAAATAAACAACAACAACACCGTCAAATAAACAACAACAACAACAACGTCAAATAAACAACAACAACAACGTCAAATAAACAACAACAACGTCAACAACAACAACAACGTCAAATAAACAACAACAACAACAACAACGTCAACAACAATAACAACAACGTCAAATAAACAACAACATCGTCAAATAAACAATAACAACAACAATGTCAAATAAACAACAACAACGTCAAATAAACAACAACAACAACAACGTCAAATAAACAACAACAACAACAATAAAAACAACAACAACGTCAAATAAATAACAACAACAACAACGTCAAATATACAACGTCAACAACAACAACAACGTCAAATAAACAACAACAACAACGTCAACAACAAAAACAACAACGTCAAATAAACAACAACAAGAACTATGTCAACAACAACAACAATGTCAAATAAACAACAACAATAACAACAACAACGTCAAATAAACAACAACAACAACAACAACGTCAAATAAACAACAACAACACCGTCAAATAAACAACAACAACAACAACAACAACGTCAAATAAACAACAACAACAACGTCAAATAAACAACAACAACGTCAACAACAACAACAACGTCAAATAAACAACAACAACGTCAAATAAATAATAACAACAACAATGTCAAATAAACAACAACAACGTCAAATAAACAACAACAACAACAACAACAACGTCAAATAAACAACAACAACAACAATAAAAACAACAACAACGTCAAATAAATAACAACAACAACAACGTCAAATATACAACGTCAACAACGACAACAACGTCAAATAAACAACAACACCAACAACGTCAACAACAACAACAACAACAATGTCAAATAAACAACAACAACAACAACAACAACAATGTCAAATAAACAACAACAACAACGTCAAATAAACAACAACAACAACGTCAAATAAACAACAACAACAACGTCAAATAAACAACAACAACAACGTCAACAACAACAACAACAACGTCAACGTCAAATAAACAACAACAACAACAACAACGTCAAATAAACAACAGTAACAACGTCAAATAAACAACAACAACAACAACAACAACGTCAAATAAACAACAACAACAACGTCAACAACAACAACAATAATGTCAAATAAACAACAACCACAACAACAACATCGTCAACAAGAACAACAATGTCAAATAAACAACAACAACAACAATGTCAAATAAACAACAACGTCAACAACAACAACAACAACGTCAAATAAACAACAACAACAACAACAACAACGCCAAATAAACAACAACAACAACGTCAAATAAACAACAACAACAACAACGTCAAATAAACAACAGAAACAACAACAACAACAACGTCAAATAAACAACAACAACAACAACGTCAAATAAACAACAATTATAACAACAACGTCAACAACAACATCGTCAACTTAACAACAACAACAACAACAACAACGTCAAATAAACAACAACCACAACAACAACGTCAAACAAACAACAACAACAACAACGTCAAATAAACAACAAAAACAACAACAACAATGTCAACAACATTAACAACGTCAAATAAACAACAAGAACACCAACGTCAAATAAACAACAACAACAACAACGTCAAATAAACAACAAAAACAAAGACAACAACAACAACAAAAACAATAACAACGTTAAAAATAACAACAACAATAACGTCAAATAAACAACAACAACAACAACAACAACGTCAAATAAACAACAACAACAACAAAACAAATACAACAACAACAACAACGTCAAATAACAACAACAACGTCAAATAAACAACAACAACAACAACGTCAAATAAACATCAACAACAACGTCAAATAAACAACAACAACAACAACAACAACGTCAAATAAACAACAACAACAACAACAACATCAACAACAACAAAAACGTTAAATAAACAACTACGTCAACAACAACAACTATGTCAAATACACAACAACAACAACGTCAAATAAACAACAACAACAACAATGTCAACAACAACAACGTCAAATAAAAAACTACAACGTCAAATAAACAACAACAACTAAAACAACTTCAAATAAACAACAACAACAACAACAACAACTTCGAATAAACAACAACACCTACAACGTCAACAACAACAACAACAATGTCAAATAAACAACAACAACAACAACAATGTCAAATAAACAACAACAACAACAACAACGTCAAATATACAACGTCAACAACAACAACAACGTCAAATAAACAACAACAACAACGTCAACAACAAAAACAACAACGTCAAATAAACAATAACAAGAACTATGTCAACAACAACAACGTCAAATAAACAACAACAACAACAACAACGTCAACAACAACAACAACGTCAAATAAAAAAAAACAACAACAACAACGTCAAATAAACAACAACAACACCGTCAAATAAACAACAACAACAACAACGTCAAATAAACAACAACAACAACGTCAAATAAACAACAACAACGTCAACAACAACAACAACGTCAAATAAATAACAACAACAACAACGTCAACAACAACAACAACAACGTCAAATAAACAACAACATCGTCAAATAAACAATAACAACAATAATGTCAAATAAACAACAACAACGTCAAATAAACAACAACAACAACAACAACGTCAAATAAACAACAACAACAACAATAAAAACAACAACAACGTCAAATAAATAACAACAACAACAACGTCAAATATACAACATCAACAACAACAACAACGTCAAATAAACAACAACAACAACGTCAACAACAAAAACAACAACGTCAAATAAACAACAACAAGAACTATGTCAACAACAACAACAACAACGTCAAATAAACAACAACAACAACAACGTCAACAACAACAACAACGTCAAATAAACAACAACAACAACAACAACAACGTCAAATAAACAACAACAACACCGTCAAATAAACAACAACAACAACAACGTCAAATAAACAACAACAACAACAACGTCAAATAAACAACAACAACGTCAACAACAACAACAACGTCAACAACAACAACAACGTCAAATAAACAACAACAACAACAACGTCAACAACAACAACAACAACGTCAAATAAACAACAACAACGTCAAATAAATAATAACAACAACAATGTCAAATAAACAACAACAACGTCAAATAAACAACAACAACAACAACAACGTCAAATAAACAACAACAACAACAAGAAAAACAACAACAACGTCAAATAAATAACAACAACAACAACGTCAAATATACAATGTCAACAACAACAACAACGTCAAATAAACAACAACACCAACAACGACAACAACAACAACAACAACAATGTCAAATAAACAACAACAACAACAACAACAATGTCAAATAAACAACAACAACAACGTCAAATAAACAACAACAACAACGTCAAATAAACAACAACAACAACGTCAACAACAACAACAACAACGTCAACGTCAAATAAACAACAACAACAACAACAACGTCAAATAAACAACAGTAACAACGTCAAATAAACAACAACAACAACAACGTCAAATAAACAACAACAACAACGTCAACAACAACAACAACAATGTCAAATAAACAACAACCACAACAACAACATCGTCAACAAGAACAACAATGTCAAATAAACAACAACAACAACAATATCAAATAAACAACAACGTCAACAACAACAACAACAACGTCAAATAAACAACAACAACAACAACACCGCCAAATAAACAATAACAACAACGTCAAATAAACAACAACAACAACAACGTCAAATAAACAACAGAAACAACAACAACAACAACGTCAAATAAACAACAACAACAACGTCAAATAAACAACAATTATAACAACAACGTCAACAACAACATCGTCAACTTAACAACAACAACAACGTCAAATAAACAACAACCACAACAACAACGTCAAACAAACAACAACAACAACAACGCCAAATAAACAACAAAAACAACAACAACAATGTCAACAACATTAACAACGTCAAATAAACAACAACAACACCAACGTCAAATAAACAACAACAACAACAACAACGTCAAATAAACAACAAAAACAAAGACAACAACAACAACAAAAACAATAACAACGTTAAAAATAACAACAACAATAACGTCAAATAAACAACAACAACAACAATAAAAACAACAACAACGTCAAATAAATAACAACAACAACAACGTCAAATATACAACGTCAACAACGACAACAACGTCAAATAAACAACAACACCAACAACGTCAACAACAACAACAACAACAATGTCAAATAAACAACAACAACAACAACAACAACAATGTCAAATAAACAACAACAACAACGTCAAATAAACAACAACAACAACGTCAAATAAACAACAACAACAACGTCAAATAAACAACAACAACAACGTCAACAACAACAACAACAACGTCAACGTCAAATAAACAACAACAACAACAACAACGTCAAATAAACAACAGTAACAACGTCAAATAAACAACAACAACAACAACAACAACGTCAAATAAACAACAACAACAACGTCAACAACAACAACAATAATGTCAAATAAACAACAACCACAACAACAACATCGTCAACAAGAACAACAATGTCAAATAAACAACAACAACAACAATGTCAAATAAACAACAACGTCAACAACAACAACAACAACGTCAAATAAACAACAACAACAACAACAACAACGCCAAATAAACAACAACAACAACGTCAAATAAACAACAACAACAACAACGTCAAATAAACAACAGAAACAACAACAACAACAACGTCAAATAAACAACAACAACAACAACGTCAAATAAACAACAATTATAACAACAACGTCAACAACAACATCGTCAACTTAACAACAACAACAACAACAACAACGTCAAATAAACAACAACCACAACAACAACGTCAAACAAACAACAACAACAACAACGTCAAATAAACAACAAAAACAACAACAACAATGTCAACAACATTAACAACGTCAAATAAACAACAAGAACACCAACGTCAAATAAACAACAACAACAACAACGTCAAATAAACAACAAAAACAAAGACAACAACAACAACAAAAACAATAACAACGTTAAAAATAACAACAACAATAACGTCAAATAAACAACAACAACAACAACAACAACGTCAAATAAACAACAACAACAACAAAACAAATACAACAACAACAACAACGTCAAATAACAACAACAACGTCAAATAAACAACAACAACAACAACGTCAAATAAACATCAACAACAACGTCAAATAAACAACAACAACAACAACAACAACGTCAAATAAACAACAACAACAACAACAACATCAACAACAACAAAAACGTTAAATAAACAACTACGTCAACAACAACAACTATGTCAAATACACAACAACAACAACGTCAAATAAACAACAACAACAACAATGTCAACAACAACAACGTCAAATAAAAAACTACAACGTCAAATAAACAACAACAACTAAAACAACTTCAAATAAACAACAACAACAACAACAACAACTTCGAATAAACAACAACACCTACAACGTCAACAACAACAACAACAATGTCAAATAAACAACAACAACAACAACAATGTCAAATAAACAACAACAACAACAACAACGTCAAATATACAACGTCAACAACAACAACAACGTCAAATAAACAAC
>OX451739.1:319094768-319172268 GCA_948472305.1 Vicia faba | reverse complement strand
AACAACAACAACAACAACAAATACAACAACAACAACAACGTCAAATAACAACAACAACGTCAAATAAACAACAACAACAACAACGTCAAATAAACATCAACAACAACGACAAATAAACAACAACAACAACAACAACGTCAAATAAACAACAACAACTACGTCAACAACAACAACTACGTCAAATACACAACAACAACAACGTCAAATAAACAACAACAACAATAATGTCAACAACAACAACGTCAAATAAACAACAACAACGTCAAATAAACAACAACAACTAAAACAACTTCAAATAAACAACAACAACAACTTCGAATAAACAACAACACCTACAACGTCAACAACAACAACAACAATGTCAAATAAACAACAACAACAACAACGTCAACAACAACAACAACAATGTCAAATAAACAACAACAACAACATCAAATAAACAACAACAACAACGTCAAATAAACAACAACAACAACGTCAAATAAACAACAACAACAAAAACAACGTCAAATAGACAACAACAACAACGTCAAATAAACAAAAACAACAACAATGTCAACAACAACAACGTCAAATAAACAACAACAACAACAACGTCATCAACAACAACAACGTCAAATAAACAACAACAACAACAACGTCAAATAAACAACAACAACAACACCGTCAAATAAACAACAACAACAACAACAACGTCAAATAAACAACAACAACAACGTCAACACCAATAACAACAATGTCAAATAAACAACAACAACAACTATGTCAACAACAACACCAACGTTAAATAAACAATAACAACAACAACGTCAACAACAACAACATACTCAAATAAACAAAAACAATAACAACGTCAAATAAACAACAACAACACCGTCAAATAAACAACAACAACAACGTCAAATAAACAATAACAACAACAACAACAACGTCAAATAAACAACAACAACAATAATAACGTCAAATAAATAACAACAACAACAACAACAACGTCAAATAAACAACAACAACAACAATAACAACAACAACGTCAAATAAACAACAGTAACAACAATGTCAACAACATTAACAACGTCAAATAAACAACAACAAGAACAACGTTAAATAAGCAACAACAACAACAAGAATGTCAACAACAACAACAACGTCAAATAAACAACAACAACAACGTCAAATAAACAACAACAACAACAACGTCAAATAAACAACAGCAACAACAACATCAAATAAACAACAACAATAACAACAACGTCAAATAAGCAACAACAACAAATACAACAACAACAACGTCAAATAACAAAAACAACGTCAAATAAACAACAATAACAACGTCAAATAAACAACAACAACAACAACATCAAATAAACAACAAAAAAAACGTCAAATAAACAACAACAACAACAACAACAATGTCAACAACAACGTCAAATAAACAACAACAACAACAACAATGTCAAATAAACAACAACAACTAAAACAACGTCAAATAAACAACAACAATAACAACAACGTCAAATAAACAACAACACCAACAACGTCAACAACAACAACAACAACAACAACAATGTCAAATAAACAACAACAACAGCAACAACGTCAACAATAACAACAATGTCAAATAAACAACAACAACAATGTCAAATAAACATCAACAACAATGTCAAATAAACAACAACAACAACAACAATGTCAACAACAACAACAACGTCAAATAAATAACAACAACAACGTCAAATAAACAACAACCTCAACAACATCAACAACGTCAAATAAACAACAACAACAACAACTATGTCAACAACAACGACAATGTCAAATAAACAACAACAACAACAACGTCAACAACAACTACGTCAAATAAACAACAACAACAACAACAACAATGTCAAATAAACAACAACAACAACAACAACACCGTCAAATAAACAACAACAACAACAACGTCAAATAAACAACAACAACAACGTCAAATAAACAACAACAACAACGTCAACAACAACAACAACGTCAAATAAACAACAACAACAACAACGTCAACAACAACAACAACAACGTCAAATAAACAACAACAACAACGTCAAATAAACAATAACAACAACAATGTCAAATAAACAACAACAACGTCAAATAAACAACAACAACAATAACGTCAAATAAACAACAACAACAACAACGTCAAATAAACAATAACAACAACAATGTCAAATAAACAACAACAACGTCAAATAAACAACAACAACAACAATAACAACAACAACAACGTCAAATAAATAACAACAATAACAACGTCAAATATACAACGTTAACAACAACAACAACGTCAAATAAACAACAACACTAACAACGTCAATAACAACAACAACAACAACAATGTCAAATAAATAACAACAACAACAACAATGTCAAATAAACAACAACAACAACAACGTCAAATAAACAACAACAACAACAACAACGTCAAATAAACAACAACAACAACGTCAAATAAACAACAACAACAACAACGTCAACAAGACCAACAACAACGTCAAATAAACAACAACAAGAACTATGTCAACAACAACAACAACGTCAAATAAACAACAACAACAACAACAACGTCAACAACAACAACAACGTCAAATAAACAACAACAACAACATCAAATAAACAACAACAACACCGTCAAATAAACAACAACAACAACGTCAAATAAACAACAACAACAACAACGTCAAATAAACAACAACAACAACAACAACAACGTCAACAACAACAACGTCAAATAAACAACAACAACAACAACGTCAACAACAACAACAACAACGTCAAATAAACAACAACAACGACGTCAAATAAACAATAACAACAACAATGTCAAATAAACAACAACAACGTCAAATAAATAACAACAACAACGTCAAATAAACAACAACAACAACAATAACAACAACAACAACAACAACGTCAAATAAATAACAACAACAACAATGTCAAATATACAACGTCAACAGCAACAACAACGTCAAATAAACAACAACACCAACAACGTCAACAACAACAACAACAACAATGTCAAATAAACAACAACAACAACAACAACAATGTCAAATAAACAACAACAACAACAACAATGTCAAATAAACAACAACAACAACAACGTCAAATAAACAACAACAACAACGTCAAATAAACAACAACAACGTCAAATAAACAACAACAACAACGTCAACAACAACAACAACGTCAAATAAACAACAACAAGAACTATGTCAACAACAACAACGTAAAATAAACAACAACAATAACAATGTCAACAACAACAACAACGTCAAATAAACAACAACAACAACAACGTCAAATAAACAACAACAACACCGTCAAATAAACAACAACAACAACAACGTCAACAATAACAACAACAACAACAACGTCAAATAAACAACAACAATAACAACAACGTCAAATAAGTAACAACAACAAATACAACAACAACAATAACGTTAAATAAACAAAAACAACGTCAAATAAACAACAATAACAACAACAATGTCAACAACAACAACAACGTCAAATAAACAACAACAACAACAACGTCAAATAAACAACAACAACACCGTCAAATAAACAACAACAACAACAACAACAACGTCAAATAAACAACAACAACAACAACGTCAAATAAATAACAACAACAATAACAACAACGTCAAATAAACAACAACAACAACAACAACAACAATAACAACAACAACAACAACGTGAAATAAACAAGAGTAACAACAATGTCAACAACATTAACAACGTCAAATAAACAACAACAACAACAACAACGTTAAATAAACAACAACAACAACAACGTCAACAATAACAACAACAACGTAAATTAAACAACAACAACAACGTCAAATAAACAACAACAACAACAACAACGTCAAATAAACAACAACAACAACAATGTCAAATAAACAACAACAATAACAACAACGTCAAATAAGCAACAACAACAAATACAACAACAACAATAACGTTAAATAACAAAAACAACGTCAAATAAACAACAATAACAACGTCAAATAAACAACAACAACAACAACATCAAATAAACAACAACAACAACGTCAAATAAACAACAACAACAACAACAACAATGTCAACAACAACGTCAAATAAACAACAACAACAACGTCAAATAAACAACAATAACAACGTCAAATAAACATGAACAACAACAACAACATCAAATAAACAACAACAACAACAACAACGTCAAATAAACAACAACAACAACATCAACAACAACAAAAACGTCAAATAAACAACAACAACAACGTCAACAATAATAACTACGTCAAATAAACAACAACAACAATGTCAAATAAACAACAACAACAACAATGTCAACAACAATAACATCAAATAAACAACAACAACAAAGTCAAATAAACAACAACAACTAAAACAACGTCAACAACAACAACAACAATGTCAAATAAACAACAACAACAACGTCAACAACAACAACAACAATGTCAAATAAACAACAACAACAACAACATCAAATAAACAACAACAACAACGTCAAATAAACAACAACAACAACGTCAAATAAACAACAACAACAACGTCAAATAGACAACAACAACAACAACGTCAAATAAACAAAAACAACAACTATGTCAACAACAACAACGTCAAATAAACAACAACAACAACAACGTCATCAACAACAACAACGTCAAATAAACAACAACAACAACAACGTCAAATAAACAACAACAACACCGTCAAATAAACAACAACAACAACAACAACGTCAAATAAACAACAACAACAACAACGTCAAATAAACAACAACAACGTCAACAACAACAACAACGTCAAATAAACAACAACAACAACAACGTCAACAACAACAACAACAACGTCAAATAAACAACAACAACTTCAAATAAATAATAACAACAACAATGTCAAATAAACAACAACAACGTCAAATAAACAACAACAACAACAACAACGTCAAATAAACAACAACAACAACAACAATAAAAACAACAACAACGTCAAATAAATAACAACAACAACAACGTCAAATATACAACGTCAACAACAACAACAACAATGTCAAATAAACAACAACACCAACAACGTCAACAACAACAACAACAACAATGTCAAATAAACAACAACAACAACAACAACAATGTCAAATAAACAACAACAACAACAACGTCAAATAAACAACAACAATAACGTCAAATAAACAACAACAACAACGTCAAATAAACAACAACAACAACGTCAACAACAACAACAACAACGTCAACGTCAAATAAACAACAACAACAACAACAACGTCAAATAAACAACAGCAACAACGTCAAATAAACAACAACAACAACAACAACGTCAAATAAACAACAACAACAACGTAAACAACAACAACAACAATGTCAAATAAACAACAACCACAACAACAACATCGTCAACAAGAACAACAATGTCAAATAAACAACAACAACAACAATGTCAAATAAACAACAACGTCAACAACAACAACAACAACGTCAAATAAACAACAACAACAACAACACCGCCAAATAAACAACAACAACAACATCAAATAAACAACAACAACAACAACGTCAAATAAACAACAGAAACAATAACAACAACAACATCAAATAAACAACAACAACAACGTCAAATAAACAACAATTATAACAACAACGTCAACAACAACATCGTCAACTTAACAACAACAACAACAACAACGTCAAATAAACAACAACCACAACAACAACGTCAAACAAACAACAACATTAACAACGTCAAATAAACAACAACAACACCAACGTCAAATAAACAACAACAACAACAACAACGTCAAATAAACAACAAAAACAAAGACAACAACAACAACAAAAAGAATAACAACGTTAAAAATAACAACAACAATAACGTCAAATAAACAACAACAACAACAACGTCAAATAAACAACAACAACAACAACAACAAATACAACAACAACAACAACGTCAAATAACAACAACAACGTCAAATAAACAACAACAACAACAACGTCAAATAAACATCAACAACAACGTCAAATACACAACAACAACAACGTCAAATAAACAACAACAACAATAATGTCAACAACAACAACGTCAAATAAACAACAACAACGTCAAATAAACAACAACAACTAAAACAACTTCAAATAAACAACAACAACAACTTCGAATAAACAACAACACCTACAACGTCAACAACAACAACAACAACAATGTCAAATAAACAACAACAACAACGTCAACAACAACAACAACAATGTCAAATAAACAACAACAACAACATCAAATAAACAACAACAACAACGTCAAATAAACAACAACAACAACGTCAAATAAACAACAACAACAACAACAACGTCAAATAGACAACAACAACAACGTCAAATAAACAAAAACAACAACTATGTCAACAACAACAACGTCAAATAAACAACAACAACAACAACGTCATCAACAACAACAACGTCAAATAAACAACAACAACAACAACGTCAAATAAACAACAACAACACCGTCAAATAAACAACAACAACAACAACGTCAAATAAACAACAACAACAACGTCAACACCAATAACAACAACGTCAAATAAACAACAACAACAACTATGTTAACAACAACACCAACGTTAAATAAACAACAACAACAACAACGTCAACAACAACAACATACTCAAATAAACAAAAACAATAACAACGTCAAATAAACAACAACAACACCGTCAAATAAACAACAACAACAACGTCAAATAAACAACAACAACAACAACAACATCGTCAAATAAACAACAACAACAATAACAACGTCAAATAAATAACAACAACAACAACAACGTCAAATAAACAACAACAACAACAACGTCAAATAAACAACAGTAACAACAATGTCAACAACATTAACAACGTCAAATAAACAACAACAAGAACAACGTTAAATAAGCAACAACAACAACAAGAATGTCAACAACAACAACAACGTCAAATAAACAACAACAACAACGTCAAATAAACAACAACAACAACAACAACGTCAAATAAACAACAGCAACAACAACATCAAATAAACAACAACAATAACAACAACGTCAAATAAGCAACAACAACAAATACAACAACAACAACGTCAAATAACAAAAACAACGTCAAATAAACAACAATAACAACGTCAAATAAACAACAACAACAACAACATCAAATAAACAACAAAAAAAACGTCAAATAAACAACAACAACAACAACAATGTCAACAACAACGTCAAATAAACAACAACAACAACAACAATGTCAAATAAACAACAACAACTAAAACAACGTCAAATAAACAACAACAATAACAACAACGTCAAATAAACAACAACACCAACAACGTCAACAACAACAACAACAACAACAACAATGTCAAATAAACAACAACAACAGCAACAACGTCAACAATAACAACAATGTCAAATAAACAACAACAACAATGTCAAATAAACATCAACAACAATGTCAAATAAACAACAACAACAACAACAATGTCAACAACAACAACAACGTCAAATAAATAACAACAACAACGTCAAATAAACAACAACCTCAACAACATCAACAACGTCAAATAAACAACAACAACAACAACTATGTCAACAACAACGACAATGTCAAATAAACAACAACAACAACAACGTCAACAACAACTACGTCAAATAAACAACAACAACAACAACAATAACGTCAAATAAACAACAACAACAACAACAACACCGTCAAATAAACAACAACAACAACAACGTCAAATAAACAACAACAACAACGTCAAATAAACAACAATAACAACGTCAACAACAACAACAACGTCAAATAAACAACAACAACAACAACAACAACGTCAACAACAACAACAACAACGTCAAATAAACAACAACAACAACGTCAAATAAACAATAACAACAACAATGTCAAATAAACAACAACAACGTCAAATAAACAACAACAACAATAACGTCAAATAAACAACAACAACAACAACGTCAAATAAACAATAACAACAACAATGTCAAATAAACAACAACAACGTGAAATAAACAACAACAACAACAACAACGTCAAATAAACAACAACAACAACAATAACAACAACAACAACGTCAAATAAATAACAACAATAACAACGTCAAATATACAACGTTAACAACAACAACAACGTCAAATAAACAACAACACTAACAACGTCAATAACAACAACAACAACAACAATGTCAAATAAATAACAACAACAACAACAATGTCAAATAAACAACAACAACAACAACGTCAAATAAACAACAACAACAACAACAACGTCAAATAAACAACAACAACGTCAAATAAACAACAACAACAACGTCAACAAGACCAACAACAACGTCAAATAAACAACAACAAGAACTATGTCAACAACAACGTCAAATAAACAACAACAACAACAACAACAACGTCAACAACAACAACAACGTCAAATAAACAACAACAACAACATCAAATAAACAACAACAACACCGTCAAATAAACAACAACAACAACGTCAAATAAACAACAACAACAACGTCAAATAAACAACAACAACAACAACAACAACGTCAACAACAACAACGTCAAATAAACAACAACAACAACAACAACAACAACGTCAAATAAACAACAACAACAACGTCAAATAAACAATAACAACAACAATGTCAAATAAACAACAACAACGTCAAATAAATAACAACAACAACAACGTCAAATAAACAACAACAACAACAATAACAACAACAACAACAACGTCAAATAAATAACAACAACAACAATGTCAAATATACAACGTCAACAGCAACAACAACGTCAAATAAACAACAACACCAACAACGTCAACAACAACAACAACAACAATGTCAAATAAACAACAACAACAACAACAACAATGTCAAATAAACAACAACAACAACAATGTCAAATAAACAACAACAACAACAACGTCAAATAAACAACAACAACAACGTCAAATAAACAACAACAACGTCAAATAAACAACAACAACAACGTCAACAACAACAACAACGTCAAATAAACAACAACAAGAACTATGTCAACAACAACAACGTAAAATAAACAACAACAACAACAATGTCAACAACAACAACAACAACGTCAAATAAACAACAACAACAACAACGTCAAATAAACAACAACAACAACACCGTCAAATAAACAACAACAACAACAACGTCAACAATAACAACAACAACAACAACGTCAAATAAACAACAACAATAACAACAACGTCAAATAAGTAACAACAACAAATACAACAACAACAATAACGTTAAATAAACAAAAACAACGTCAAATAAACAACAATAACAACAACAATGTCAACAACAACAACAACGTCAAATAAACAAGAACAACAACAACGTCAAATAAACAACAACAACACCGTCAAATAAACAACAACAACAACAACAACAACGTCAAATAAACAACAACAACAACAACGTCAAATAAATAACAACAACAATAACAACAACGTCAAATAAACAACAACAACAACAACAACAACGTGAAATAAACAAGAGTAACAACAATGTCAACAACATTAACAACGTCAAATAAACAACAACAACAACAACAACGTTAAATAAACAACAACAACAACAACGTCAACAATAACAACAACAACGTAAATTAAACAACAACAACAACGTCAAATAAACAACAACAACAACAACAACGTCAAATAAACAATAACAACAACAATGTCAAATAAACAACAACAATAACAACAACGTCAAATAAGCAACAACAACAAATACAACAACAACAATAACGTTAAATAACAAAAACAACGTCAAATAAACAACAATAACAACGTCAAATAAACAACAACAACAACAACATCAAATAAACAACAACAACAACGTCAAATAAACAACAACAACAACAACAACAATGTCAACAACAACGTCAAATAAACAACAACAACAACGTCAAATAAACAACAATAACAACGTCAAATAAACATGAACAACAACAACAACATCAAATAAACAACAACAACAACAACAACGTCAAATAAACAACAACAACAACATCAACAACAACAAAAACGTCAAATAAACAACAACAACAACGTCAACAATAATAACTACGTCAAATAAACAACAACAACAATGTCAAATAAACAACAACAACAACAATGTCAACAACAATAACATCAAATAAACAACAACAACAACGTCAAATAAACAACAACAACTAAAACAACGTCAAATAAACAACAACAACAACAACAACGTCAAATAAATAACAACACCAACAACGTCAACAACAACAATGTCAAATAAACAACAATAATAACAACTTCAACAACAACAACAATGTCAAATAAACAACAACAACAACGTCAAATAAACAACGTCAACAACAACAACAACGTCAAATAAACAACAACAAGAACTATGTCAACAACAACAACAACGTCAAATAAACAACAACAACAACAACAACAACAACGTCAACAACAACAACAACGTCAAATAAACAACAACAACAACAAGGTCAAATAAACAACAACAACACCGTCAAATAAACAACAACAACAACAACAACAACGTCAAATAAACAACATCAACAGCAACGTCAAATAAACAACAACAATAACGTCAACAACAACAACAACGTCAAATAAACAACAACAACAACAACAACAACGTCACCAACAACAACAACAACAACGTCAAATAAACAACAACAACAACAACAACGTCAAATAAACAATAACAACAACAATGTCAAAAAAACAACAACAATGTCAAATAAACAACAACAACAACAACGTCAAATAAACAACGTCAAATAAATAACAACAACAACAACGTCAAATATACAACGTCAACAACAACAACGTCAAATAAACAACAACAACAACGTCAAATAAACAACAACAACGTCAAATAAACAACAACAACAACGTCAACAACAACAACAACAACGTCAAATAAACAACAACAAGAACTATGTCAACAACAACAACAACGTTAAATAAACAACAACAACAACAACGTCAACAACAACAACAACGTCAAGTAAACAACAACCACAACAATGTCAAATAAACAACAACAACAACAACAACGTCAAATAAACAACAACAACAACAACGTCAAATAAATAACAACAACAATAACAACAACGTCAAATAAACAACAACAACAACAACAACAATAACAACAACAACAACAACGTGAAATAAACAAGAGTAACAACAACGTCAACAACATTAACAACGTCAAATAAACAACAACAACAACAACAACAACGTTAAATAAACAACAACAACAACGTCAACAACAACAACAACAACGTAAATTAAACAACAACAACAACGTCAAATAAACAACAACAACAACAACAACGTCAAATAAACAACAGCAACAACAACGTCAAATAAACAACAACCATAACAACAACGTCAAATAAGCAACAACAACAAATACAACAACAACAATAACGTCAAATAACAAAAACAACGTCAAATAAACAACAACAACGACAACAACATCAAATAAACAACAACAACGTCAAATAAACAACAACAACAACAATGTCAACAACAATGTCAAATAAACAACAACAACAACGTCAAATAAACAACAATAACAACGTCAAATAAACAACAACAACAACAACATCAAATAAACAACAACAACAACAACAACAACAACAACGTCAAATAAACAACAACAACAACATCAACAACAACAAAAACGTCAAATAAACAACAACAACAATGTCAACAACAACAACTACGTCAAATAAACAACAACAACAATGTCAAATAAACAACAACAACAACAACAATGTCAACAACAACAACATCAAATAAACAACAACAACAACGTCAAGTAAACTACAACAACTAAAACAACATCAAATAAACAACAAAAACAACAACAACGTCAAATAAACAACAACACCAACAACGTCAACAACAACAACAATGTCAAATAAACAACAACAATAACAACGTCAACAACAACAACAATGTCAAATAAACAACAACAACAACGTCAAATAAACAACTTCAACAACAACAACAACAACAACGTCAAATAAACAACAACAACAACATCAAATAAACAACAACAACAACAACAATGTCAAATAAACAACAAAAAAAACGACAACAACAACGTCAAATAAATAACAACAACAACAACGTCAAATAAACAACAACAACAACAACAATAACAACAACAACAACAACGTCAAATAAACAACAACAACAACAACGTCAACAACAACAACAACAACAACGTCAAATAAACAACAACAACGTCAAATAAACAATAACAACAACAATGTCAAATAAATAACAACAATGTCAAATAAACAACAACAACAATAACAACAACAACGTCAAATAAATAACAACAACAACAACAACGTCAACAACAACAACAACGTCAAATAAACAACAACACCAACAACGTCAACAACAACAACAACAACAATGTCAAATAAACAACAACAACAATGTCAAATAAACAACAACAACAACAACTACAATGTCAAATAAACAACAACAACAACAACGTCAAATAAACAACAACAACAACGTCAAATAAACAACAACAACATCAAATAAACAACAACAACAACGTCAACAACAACAACAACAACAACGTCAAATAAACAACAACAAGAACTATGTCAACAACAACAACAACGTCAAATAAACAACAACAACAACAACGTCAAATAAACAACAACAACAACGTCAAATAAACAACAACAACACCGTCAAATAAACAACAACAACAACGTCAAATAAACAACAACAACAACAACGTCAAATAAATAACAACAACAATAACTACAACGTCAAATAAACAACAACAACAATAACAACAACAACAACGTGAAATAAACAAGAGTAACAACAATGTCAACAACATTAACAACGTCAAATAAACAACAACAACAACAACGTTAAATAAACAACAACAACAACAACAATGTCAACAACAACGTCAAATAAACAACAACAACAACAACAATGTCAAATAAACAACAACAACTAAAACAACGTCAAATAAACAACAACAATAACAACAACGTCAAATAAACAACAACACCAACAACGTCAACAACAACAACAACAACAACAACAATGTCAAATAAACAACAACAACAGCAACAACGTCAACAATAACAACAATGTCAAATAAACAACAACAACAATGTCAAATAAACATCAACAACAATGTCAAATAAACAACAACAACAACAACAATGTCAACAACAACAACAACGTCAAATAAATAACAACAACAACGTCAAATAAACAACAACCTCAACAACATCAACAACGTCAAATAAACAACAACAACAACAACTATGTCAACAACAACGACAATGTCAAATAAACAACAACAACAACAACGTCAACAACAACTACGTCAAATAAACAACAACAACAACAATAACGTCAAATAAACAACAACAACAACAACAACACCGTCAAATAAACAACAACAACAACGTCAAATAAACAACAACAACAACAACGTCAAATAAACAACAACAACAACGTCAACAACAACAACAACGTCAAATAAACAACAACAACAACAACGTCAACAACAACAACAACAACAACGTCAAATAAACAACAACAACAACGTCAAATAAACAATAACAACAACAATGTCAAATAAACAACAACAACTTCAAATAAACAACAACAACAATAACGTCAAATAAACAACAACAACAACAACGTCAAATAAACAATAACAACAACAATGTCAAATAAACAACAACAACGTGAAATAAACAACAACAACAACAACAACGTCAAATAAACAACAACAACAACAATAACAACAACAACAACGTCAAATAAATAACAACAATAACAACGTCAAATATACAACGTTAACAACAACAACAACGTCAAATAAACAACAACACTAACAACGTCAATAACAACAACAACAACAACAATGTCAAATAAATAACAACAACAACAACAATGTCAAATAAACAACAACAACAACAACGTCAAATAAACAACAACAACAACAACAACGTCAAATAAACAACAACAACGTCAAATAAACAACAACAACAACGTCAACAAGACCAACAACAACGTCAAATAAACAACAACAAGAACTATGTCAACAACAACGTCAAATAAACAACAACAACAACAACAACAACAACGTCAACAACAACAACAACGTCAAATAAACAACAACAACAACATCAAATAAACAACAACAACACCGTCAAATAAACAACAACAACAACGTCAAATAAACAACAACAACAACGTCAAATAAACAACAACAACAACAACAACGTCAACAACAACAACGTCAAATAAACAACAACAACAACAACAACGTCAACAACAACAACAACAACGTCAAATAAACAACAACAACAACGTCAAATAAACAATAACAACAACAATGTCAAATAAACAACAACAACGTCAAATAAATAACAACAACAACAACGTCAAATAAACAACAACAACAACAATAACAACAACAACAACAACAACGTCAAATAAATAACAACAACAACAATGTCAAATATACAACGTCAACAGCAACAACAACGTCAAATAAACAACAACACCAACAACATCAACAACAACAACAACAACAATGTCAAATAAACAACAACAACAACAACAACAATGTCAAATAAACAACAACAACAACAACAATGTCAAATAAACAACAACAACAACAACGTCAAATAAACAACAACAACAACGTCAAATAAACAACAACAACGTCAAATAAACAACAACAACAACGTCAACAACAACAACAACGTCAAATAATCAACAACAAGAACCATGTCAACAACAACAACGTAAAATAAACAACAACAACAACAATGTCAACAACAACAACAACGTCAAATAAACAACAACAACAACAACGTCAAATAAACAACAACAACACCGTCAAATAAACAACAACAACAACAACAACGTCAACAATAACAACAACAACAACAACGTCAAATAAACAACAACAATAACAACAACGTCAAATAAGTAACAACAACAAATACAACAACAACAATAACGTTAAATAAACAAAAACAACGTCAAATAAACAACAATAACAACAACAATGTCAACAACAACAACAACGTCAAATAAACAACAACAACAACAACGTCAAATAAATAACAACAACAATAACAACAACGTCAAATAAACAACAACAACAACAACAACAACAATAACAACAACAACAACAACGTGAAATAAACAAGAGTAACAACAATGTCAACAACATTAACAACGTCAAATAAACAACAACAACAACAACAACGTTAAATAAACAACAACAACAACAACGTCAACAATAACAACAACAACGTAAATTAAACAACAACAACAACGTCAAATAAACAACAACAACAACAACAACGTCAAATAAACAACAACAACAACAATGTCAAATAAACAACAACAATAACAACAACGTCAAATAAGCAACAACAACAAATACAACAACAACAATAACGTTAAATAACAAAAACAACGTCAAATAAACAACAATAACAACGTCAAATAAACAACAACAACAACAACATCAAATAAACAACAACAACAACAACAACGTCAAATAAACAACAACAACAACAACAACAATGTCAACAACAACGTCAAATAAACAACAACAACAACGTCAAATAAACAACAATAACAACGTCAAATAAACATGAACAACAACAACAACATCAAATAAACAACAACAACAACAACAACGTCAAATAAACAACAACAACAACATCAACAACAACAAAAACGTCAAATAAACAACAACAACAACGTCAACAATAATAACTACGTCAAATAAACAACAACAACAATGTCAAATAAACAACAACAACAACAATGTCAACAACAATAACATCAAATAAACAACAACAACAACGTCAAATAAACAACAACAACTAAAACAACGTCAAATAAACAACAACAACAACAACAACGTCAAATAAATAACAACACCAACAACGTCAACAACAACAACAATGTCAAATAAACAACAATAATAACAACGTCAACAACAACAACAATGTCAAATAAACAACAACAACAACGTCAAATAAACAACGTCAACAACAACAACAACGTCAAATAA
Source organism: Vicia faba (assembly GCA_948472305.1). Classification (NCBI taxonomy): domain Eukaryota; kingdom Viridiplantae; phylum Streptophyta; class Magnoliopsida; order Fabales; family Fabaceae; genus Vicia; species Vicia faba. The sequence continues at coordinate 319,156,020 of OX451739.1, read as the reverse complement.
ACAACAACAAGAACTATGTCAACAATAACAACAACGTCAAATAAACAACAACAACAACAACAACGTCAACAACAACGACAACGTCAAATAAACAACAACAACAACAAGGTCAAATAAACAACAACAACACCGTCAAATAAACAACAACAACAACAACAACAACAACAACGTCAAATAAACAACAACAACAACAACGTCAAATAAACAACAACAATAACGTCAACAACAACAACAACGTCAAATAAACAACAACAACAACAACAACGTCACCAACAACAACAACAACGTCAAATAAACAACAACAACAACAACAACGTCAAATAAACAATAACAACAACAATGTCAAAAAAACAACAACAACGTCAAATAAACAACAACAACAACAACGTCAAATAAACAACGTCAAATAAATAACAACAACAACAACGTCAAATATACAACGTCAACAACAACAACGTCAAATGAACAACAAAAACAACGTCAAATAAACAACAACAACGTCAAATAAACAACAACAACAACGTCAACAACAACAACAACAACAACGTCAAATAAACAACAACAAGAACTATGTCAACAACAACAACAACGTTAAATAAACAACAACAACAACAACGTCAACAACAACAACAACGTCAAGTAAACAACAACCACAACAACGTCAAATAAACAATAACAACACTGTCAAATAAACAACAACAACAACAACAACGTCAAATAAACAACAACAACAACAACGTCAAATAAATAACAACAACAATAACAACAACGTCAAATAAACAACAACAACAACAACAACAACAATAACAACAACAACAACAACGTGAAATAAACAAGAGTAACAACAACGTCAACAACATTAACAACGTCAAATAAACAACAACAACAACAACAACAACGTTAAATAAACAACAACAACAACGTCAACAACAACAACAACAACGTAAATTAAACAACAACAACAACGTCAAATAAACAACAACAACAACAACAACAACGTCAAATAAACAACAGCAACGACAACGTCAAATAAACAACAACAATAACAACAACGTCAAATAAGCAACAACAACAAATACAACAACAACAATAACGTCAAATAACAAAAACAACGTCAAATAAACAACAACAACGACAACAACATCAAATAAACAACAACAACGTCAAATAAACAACAACAACAACAATGTCAACAACAATGTCAAATAAACAACAACAACAACGTCAAATAAACAACAATAACAACGTCAAATAAACAACAACAACAACAACATCAAATAAACAACAACAACAACAACAACAACAACGTCAAATAAACAACAACAACAACATCAACAACAACAAAAACGTCAAATAAACAACAACAACAATGTCAACAACAACAACTACGTCAAATAAACAACAACAACAATGTCAAATAAACAACAACAACAACAATGTCAACAACAACAACATCAAATAAACAACAACAACAACGTCAAGTAAACTACAACAACTAAAACAACATCAAATAAACAACAAAAACAACAACAACGTCAAATAAACAACAACACCAACAACGTCAACAACAACAACAATGTCAAATAAACAACAACAATAACAACGTCAACAACAACAACAATGTCAAATAAACAACAACAACAACGTCAAATAAACAACTTCAACAACAACAACAACAACGTCAAATAAACAACAACAACAACATCAAATAAACAACAACAACAACAACAATGTCAAATAAACAACAAAAAAAACGACAACAACAACGTCAAATAAACCACAACAACAACAACGTCAAATAAATAACAACAACAACAACGTCAAATAAACAACAACAACAACAACAATAACAACAACAACAACAACGTCAAATAAACAACAACAACAACAACGTCAACAACAACAACAACAACGTCAAATAAACAACAACAACGTCAAATAAACAATAACAACAACAATGTCCAATAAATAACAACAATGTCAAATAAACAACAACAACAACAACGTCAAATAAACAACAACAACAACAATAACAACAACAACGTCAAATAAATAACAACAACAACAACAACGTCAACAACAACAACAACAACGTCAAATAAACAACAACACCAACAAGGTCAACAACAACAACAACAACAATGTCAAATAAACAACAACAACAATGTCAAATAAACAACAACAACAACAACTACAATGTCAAATAAACAACAACAACAACAACAACGTCAAATAAACAACAACAACAACGTCAAATAAACAACAACAACATCAAATAAACAACAACAACAACAACGTCAACAACAACAACAACAACGTCAAATAAACAACAACAAGAACTATGTCAACAACAACAACAACGTCAAATAAACAACAACAACAACAACGTCAAATAAACAACAACAACAACAACGTCAAATAAACAACAACAACACCGTCAAATAAACAACAACAACAACAACAACGTCAAATAAACAACAACAACAACAACAACGTCAAATAAATAACAACAACAATAACTACAACGTCAAATAAACAACAACAACAATAACAACAACAACAACGTGAAATAAACAAGAGTAACAACAATGTCAACAACATAAACAACGTCAAATAAACAACAACAACAACAACGTTAAATAAACAACAACAACAACAACGTCAACAACAACAACAACAACGTAAATTAAACAACAACAACAACAACGTCAAATAAACAACAACAACAACAACAACGTCAAATAAACAACAACAACAACAACGTCAAATAAACAACAACAATAACAACAACGTCAAATAAGCAACAACAACAAGTACAACAACAACAATAACGTTAAATAACAAAAACAACGTCAAATAAACAATAATAACAACGTCAAATAAACAACAACAACAACATCAAATAAACAACAACAACAACAACGTCAAATAAACAACAACAACAACAATGTCGACAACAACGTCAAATAAACAACAATAACAACGTCAAATAAACATGAACAACAACAACAACATCAAATAAACAACAACAACAACAACAATGTCAACAACAATGTCAAATAAACAACAACAACAACGTCAAATAAACAACAATAACAACGTCAAATAAACAACAACAACAACAACATCAAATAAACAACAACAACAACAACAACGTCAAATAAACAACAACAACAACGTCAAATAAACAACTAACACAACGTCAAATAAACAACAACACCAACAACGTCAACATCAACAACAATGTCAAATAAACAACAACAATAACAACGTCAACAACAACAACAATGTCAAATAAACAACAACAACAACGTCAAATAAACAACGTCAACAACAACAACGTCAAATAAACAACAACAAGAACTATGTCAACAACAACAACAACGTCAAATAAACAACAACAACACCGTCAAATAAACAACAACAACAACAACGTCAAATAAACAACAACAACGTCAAATAAACAACAACAACAACGTCAACAACAACAACGTCAAATAAACAACAACAACAACAACGTCAACAACAACAACAACAACGTCAAATAAACAACAACAACAATGTCAAATAAACAATAACAACAACAATGTCAAATAAACAACAACAACGTCAAATATACAACGTCAACAACAACAACGTCAAATCAACAACAACAACAACAATAACAACAACAACAACGTCAAATAAATAATAACAACAACAACGTCAAATATACAACGTCAACAACAACAACGTCAAATAAACAACAACCACAACGTCAAATAAACAACAACAACGTCAAATAAACAACAACAACAACGTCAACAACAACAACAACAACGTCAAATAAACAACAACAAGAACTATGTCAACAACAACAACGTCAAATAAACAACAACAACAACGTCAACAACAACAACAACGTCAAATAAACAACAACCACAACAACGTCAAATAAACAACAACAACACCGTCAAATAAACAACAACAACAACAACGTCAAATAAACAACAACAACAACAACAACAACAACAACGTCAAATAAATAACAACAACAATAACAACAACGTCAAATAAACAACAACAACAATAACAACAACAACAACAACGTGAAATAAACAAGAGTAACAACAATGTCAACAACATTAACAACGTCAAATAAACAACAACAACAACAACAACGTTAAATAAACAACAACAACAACAACGTCAACAACAACAACAACAACAACGTAAATTAAACAACAACAACAACGTCAAATAAACAACAACAACAACAACAACGTCAAATAAACAACAACAACAACAACGTCAAATAAACAACAACAATAACAACAACGTCAAATAAGCAACAACAACAAATACAACAACAACAATAACGTCAAATAACAAAAACAATGTCTAATAAACAACAATAACAACGTCAAATAAACAACAACAACAACAACATCAAATAAACAACAACAACAACAACGTCAAATAAACAACAACAACAACGTCAAATAAATAACAACAACAATAACAACAACGTCAAATAAACAACAACAACAACAACAACAATAACAACAACAACAACGTGAAATAAACAAGAGTAACAACAATGTCAACAACATTAACAACGTCAAATAAACAACAACAACAACAACGTTAAATAAACAACAACAACAACAACGTCAACAACAACAACAATAACATAAATTAAACAACAACAACAACAACGTCAAATAAACAACAACAACAACAACGTCAAATAAACAACAGCAACAACAACGTCAAATAAACAACAACAATAACAACAACGTCAAATAAGCAACAACAACAAATACAACAACAACAATAACGTTAAATAACAAAAACAACATCAAATAAACAACAATAACAACGTCAAATAAACAACAACAACAACAACAACAAAACGTCAAATAAACAACAACAACAACAATGTCGACAACAACGTCAAATAAACAACAACAACAACGTGAAATAAACAACAATAACAACGTCAAATAAACATGAACAACAACAACAACATCAAATAAACAACAACAACAACAACAACGTCAAATAAACAACAACAACAACAACATCAACAACAACAAAAACGTCAAATAAACAACAACAACAACAACGTCAACAACAACAACTACGTCAAATAAACAACAACAACAATGTCAAATAAACAACAACAACAACAATGTCAACAACAACAACATCAAATAAACAACAACAACAACGTCAAATAAACAACAACAACTAAAACAACGTCAAATAAACAACGTCAACAACGTCAACAACAACAACAATGTCAAATAAACAACAACAATAACAACGTCAACAACAACAACTACGTCAAATAAACAACAACAACAATGTCAAATAAACAACAACAACAACAATGTCAACAACAACAACATCAAATAAACAACAACAACAACGTCAAATAAACAACTAAAACAACGTCAAATAAACAACAACACCAACAACGTCAACAACAACAACAATGTCAAATAAACAACAACAACAATAACAACGTCAACAACAACAACAATGTCAAATAAACAACAACAACAACGTCAAATAAACAACGTCAACAACAACAACAACAACGTCAAATAAACAACAACAAGAACTATGTCAACAATAACAACAACGTCAAATAAACAACAACAACAACAACAACAACAACAACAACGTCAAATAAACAACAACAACAACAACAACGTCAAATAAACAACAACAACACCGTCAAATAAACAACAACAACAACAACGTCAAATAAACAACAACAACGTCAAATAAACAACAACAACAACAACGTCAACAACAACAACGTCAAATAAACAACAACAACAACAACGTCAACAACAACAACAACAACGTCAAATAAACAACAACAACAACGTCAAATAAACAATAACAACAACAATGTCAAATAAACAACAACAACGTCAAATAAACAACAACAACAACAACGTCAAATAAACAACAACAATAACAACAACAACAACGTCAAATAAATAACAACAACAACAACGTCAAATATACAACGTCAACAACAACAACGTCAAATAAACAACAACACCAACAACGTCAACAACAACAACAACAACAACAATGTCAAATAAACAACAACAACAACGTCAAATAAACAACAACAACAACGTCAAATAAACAACAACGTCAAATAAACAACAACAACAACGTCAACAACAACAACAACAACGTCAAATAAACAACAACAAGAACTATGTCAACAACAACAACAACGTCAAATAAACAACAACAACAACAACGTCAACAACAACAACAACGTCAAATAAACAACAACCACAACAACGTCAAATAAACAACAACAACACCGTCAAATAAACAACAACAACAACAACAACGTCAAATAAACAACAACAACAACAACGTCAAATAAATAACAACAACAATAACAACAACGTCAAATAAACAACAACAACAACAACAACAATAACAACAACAACAACAACGTGAAATAAACAAGAGTAACAACAATGTCAACAACATTAACAACGTCAAATAAACAACAACAACAACAACGTTAAATAAACAACAACAACAACAACGTCAACAACAACAACAACAACGTAAATTAAACAACAACAACAACAACGTCAAATAAACAACAACAACAACAACGTCAAATAAACAACAGCAACAACAACGTTAAATAAACAACAACAATAACAACAACGTCAAATAAGCAACAACAACAAATACAACAACAACAATAACGTCAAATAACAAAAACAACGTCTAATAAACAACAATAACAACGTCAAATAAACAACAACAACAACAACATCAAATAAACAACAACAACAACGACAACAACGTCAAATAAACAACAACAACAACAACAATGTCAACAACAACGTCAAATAAACAACAACAACAACAACAACGTCAAATAAACAACAATAACAACGTCAAATAAACAACAACAACAACAATAACAAATAAACAACAACAACAACAACAACGTCAAATAAACAACAACAACAACAACATCAACAACAACGTCAAATAAACAACAACAACAACGTCAACAACAACAACTACGTGAAATAAACAACAACAACAATGTCAAATAAACAACAACAACAACAATGTCAACAACAACAACATCAAATAAACAACAACAACGTCAAATAAACAACAACAATTAAAACAACGTCAAATAAACAACAACAACAAGAACGTCAAATAAACAACAACACCAACAACGTCAACAACAACAACAATGTCAAATAAACAACAACAATAACAACGTCAACAACAACAACAATGTCAAATAAACAACAACAACAACAACGTCAAATAAACAACGTCAACAACAACAACAACGTCAAATAAACAACAACAACAACATCAAATAAACAACGATAACAACAACAACAACGTCAAATAAACAAAACAACAACAACGTCAAATAAACAACAACAACAACAACATCAAATAAACAACAACAACAACGTCAAATAAATAACAAAAACAACGACAACAACAACGTCAAATAAACAACAATAACAACAACGTCAACTAAACAACAAGAACAACAACAACATCAAATAAACAACAACCACAACAAAAACGTCAAATAAACAACAACAACAACGTCAAATAAATAACAAACACAACAACAACAATGTCACCAACATTAACAACGTCAAATAAACAACAACAATAACAACGTCAAATAAACAACAACAACAACAACAACGTCAACAACAACAACATCAAATAAACAACAACAACAACAATAACAAGGTTAAAAATAACAACAAAAATAACGTCAAATAAACAACAACAATAACAACAACGTCAAATAAACAACAACAACAACAACAACAAATACAACAACAACAACAACAACGTCATATAACAACAACAACGTCAAATAAACAACAACAACAACGTCAAATAAACAACAACAACAACGTCAAATAAACAACAACAACAACAACGTCAAATAAATAACAACAACAACAACGTCAAATAAACAACAACAACAACAACAACAACGTCAAATAAATAACAACAACAACAACAACGTCAAATAAATAACAACAACAACAACAACTCCAAATAACAAAAACTACGTCAAATAAACAACAATACCAACGTCAAATAAACAACAACAACAACAACAACAACATCAAATAAACAACAACAACAACAACAACAACGTCAAATAAACAACAACAACAACAATGTCAACAACAACGTCAAATAAACAACAACAACAACAATGTCAAATAAACAACAACAACTAAAACAACGTCAAATAAACAACAACAATAACAACAACGTCAAATAAACAACAACACCAACAACGTCAACAACAACAACAACAACAACAATGTCAAATAAACAACAACAATAGCAACAACGTCAACAATAACAACAATGTCAAATAAACAACAACAACAATGTCAAATAAACAACAACAATGTCAAATAAACAACAACAACAACAACAATGTCAACAACAACAACGTCAAATAAACAACAACAACAACGTCAAATAAACAACAACGTCAACAACATCAACAACGTCAAATAAACAACAACAACAACAACTATGTCAACAACAACGACAATGTCAAATAAACAACAACAACAACGTCAACAACAACTACGTCAAATAAACAACAACAACAACAACGTCAAATAAACAACAACAACAACAACACCGTCAAATAAACAACAACAACAACAACGTCAAATAAACAACAACAACAACGTCAAATAAACAACAACAACAACGTCAAATAAACAACAACAACAACAACGTCAACAACAACAACAACGTCAAATAAACAACAACAACAACAACATCAACAACAATAACAACAACGTCAAATAAACAACAACAACAACGTCAAATAAACAATAACAACAACAATGTCAAATAAACAACAACAACGTCAAATAAACAACAACAACAACAACAACGTCAAATAAACAACAACAACAATAACAACAACAACTGTCAAATAAATAACAACAACAACAACGTCAAATATACAACGTCAACAACAACAACAACGTCAAATAAACAACAACACCAACAACGTCAACAACAACAACAACAACAACAACAACAATGTCAAGTAAACAACAACAACAACAATGTCAAATAAACAACAACAACGTCAAATAAACAACAACAACAACGTCAAATAAACAACAACAACGTCAAATAAAGAACAACAACAACGTCAACAACAAGAACAACAACGTCAAATAAACAACAACAAGAACTATGTCAACAACAACAACAACGTCAAATAAACAACAACAACAACAACGTCAACAATAACAACAACGTCAAATAAACAACAACAACAACAACAACGTCAAATAAACAACAACAACACCGTCAAATAAACAACAACAACAACAACAACGTCAAATAAACAACAACAATAACAACAACGTGAAATAAACAACAACAACTATGTCAACAACAACAACAACATCAAATAAACAACAACAACAACAACAACGTCAACCACAACAAAAATGTCAAATAAACAACAACAACAATAACAACGTCAAATAAACAACAACAACAACAACACCGTCAAATAAACAACAACAACAACAACGTCAAATAAACAACAACAACAACAACGACAAATAAACAACAACAACAACATCAACAACAACAAAAACGTCAAATAAACAACAACAACAACAACGTCAACAACAACAACTACGTCAAATAAACAATAACAAAAACGTCAAATAAACAACAACAAGAACAATGTCAATAACAACAACGTCAAATAAACAACAACAACAACGTCAAATAAAAAACAACAACAACAACGTCAAATAAACAACAACACCAACAACAACAACAATGTCAAATAAACAACAACAATAACAACGTCAACAACAACAAAAACGTCAAATAAACAACAACAACGTCAACAACAAGAACTACGTCAAATAAACAATAATAACAACAACAACGTCAACAACAACAACGTCAAATAAACAACAACAACAACAACGTCAAATAAACAACAGCAATAATGTCAAATAAACAACAACAACAACAACGTCAAATAAACAACAACAACAACGTCAACAACAACAACAACAACAATGTCAAATAAACAACTACAACAACAACACCCTCAACAACAACAACAATGTCAAATAAACAATAACAACGTCAAATAAACAACAACGTCAACAACAACAACGTTAAATAAACAACAACAACAACAACAACAACACCGCCAAATAAACAACAACAACAACAACAACGTCAAATAAACAACAACAACAACAACGTCAAATAAACAACAACAACAACAACGTCAAATAAACAACAACAACAACAACGTCAAATAAACAACAACAATAACAACAACGTCAACAACAACAACGTCAACTAAACAACAACAACAACAACAACGTCAAATAAACAACAACCACAACAACAACGTCAAATAAACAACAACAACAACAACAACGTCAAATAAACAACAAAAATAACAACAACAATGTCAACAACATTAACAACGTCAAATAAACAACAACAACACCAACGTCAAATAAACAACAACAACAACAACGTCAAATAAACAACAAAAACAAAGACAACAACAACAACAACAACAATAACAACGTTAAAAATAACAACAACAATAACGTCAAATAAACAACAACAACAACAACGTCAAATAAACAACAACAACAACAACAACATCAAATAAACAACAACAACGTCAAATAAACAACAACAACAACGTCAACAACAACAACGTCAAATAAACAACAACAACAACAGCAACGTCAACAACAACAACAACAACGTCAAATAAACAACAACAACAACGTCAAATAAACAATAACAACAACAATGTCAAATAAACAACAACAACGTCAAATAAACAACAACAACAACAACAACGTCAAATAAACAACAACAACAACAATAACAACAACAACAACGTCAAATAAATAACAACAACAACAATGTCAACAACAACAACGTCAAATAAACAACAACAACAACGTCAAATAAACAACAACAACAACGTCAAATAAACAACGATAACAACAACAACAACGTCAAATAAACAACAACAACAACAACGTCAAATAAACAACAACAATAACAACAACATCAACATCAAATAAACAACAACAACAACAACAACAACAACAACGTCAAATAAACAACAAAAACAACGACAACAACAACGTCAAATAAACAACAATAACAACAACGTCAACTAAACAACAAGAACAACAACAACATCAAATAAACAACAACCACAACAAAAACGTCAAATAAACAACAACAACAACAACGTCAAATAAATAACAAACACAACAACAACAATGTCACCAACATTAACAACGTCAAATAAACAACAACAATAACAACGTCAAATAAACAACAACAACAACGTCAACAACAACAACATCAAATAAACAACAACAACAACAATAACAAGGTTAAAAATAACAACAACAATAACGTCAAATAAACAACAACAATAACAACAACGTCAAATAAACAACAACAACAACAACAACAACAAATACAATAACAACAACAACAATGTCAAATAACAACAACAACGTCAAATAAACAACAACAACGTCAAATAAACAACAACAACAACGTCAAATAAACAACAACAACAACAACGTCAAATAAATAACAACAACAACAACGTCAAATAAATACCAACAACAACAACAACGTCAAATAAATAACAACAACAACAACAACGTCAAATAAATAACAACAAATACAACAACTCCAAATAACAAAAACAACGTCAAATAAAAAACAATACCAACGTCAAATAAACAACAACAACAACAACAACAACATCAAATAAACAACAACAACAACAACAACGTCAAATAAACAAAAACAACAACAATGTCAACAACAACGTCAAATAAACAACAACAACAACAATGTCAAATAAACAACAACAACTAAAACAACGTCAAATAAACAACAACAATAACAACAATGTCAAATAAACAACAACACCAACAACGTCAACAACAACAACAACAACAACAACAACAATGTCAAATAAACAACAACAATAGCAACAACGTCAACAATAACAACAATGTCAAATAAACAACAACAATAATGTCAAATAAACAACAACAACAATGTCAAATAAACAACAACAACAACAACAATGTCAACAACAACAACGTCAAATAAACAACAACAACAACGTCAAATAAACAACAACGTCAACAACATCAACAACGTCAAATAAACAACAACAACAACAACTATGTCAACAACAACGACAATGTCAAATAAACAACAACAACAACGTCAACAACAACTACGTCAAATAAACAACAACAACAACAACGTCAAATAAACAACAACAACAACACCGTCAAATAAACAACAACAACAACAACGTCAAATAAACAACAACAACAACGTCAAATAAACAACAACAACAACGTCAAATAAACAACAACAACAACAACGTCAACAACAACAACAACAACAACGTCAAATAAACAACAACAACAACATCAACAACAATAACAACAACATCAAATAAACAACAACAACAACAACGTCAAATAAACAATAACAACAACAATGTCAAATAAACAACAACAATGTCAAATAAACAACAACAACAACAACGTCAAATAAACAACAACAACAACAATAACAACAACAACAACGTCAAATAAATAACAACAACAACAACGTCAAATATACAACGTCAACAACAACAACAATGTCAAATAAACAACAACACCAACAACGTCAACAACAACAACAACAACAACAATGTCAAGTAAACAACAACAACAACAATGTCAAATAAACAACAACAACAACAACAACGTCAAATAAACAACAACAACAACGTCAAATAAACAACAACAACGTCAAATAAACAACAACAACAACGTCAACAACAAGATCAAATAAACAACAACAACAACAACAATGTCAACAACAACAACGTCAAATAAACAACAACAACAACGTCAAATAAACAACAACGTCAACAACATCAACAACGTCAAATAAACAACAACAACAACAACTATGTCAACAACAACGACAATGTCAAATAAACAACAACAACAACGTCAACAACAACTACGTCAAATAAACAACAACAACAACAACAACAAATAAACAACAACAACAACAACACCGTCAAATAAACAACAACAACAACAACGTCAAATAAACAACAACAACAACGTCAAATAAACAACAACAACAACGTCAAATAAACAACAACAACGTCAACAACAACAACAACGTCAAATAAACAACAACAACAACAACATCAACAACAATAACAACAACGTCAAATAAACAACAACAACAACGTCAAATAAACAATAACAACAACAATGTCAAATAAACAACAACAACGTCAAATAAACAACAACAACAACAACGTCAAATAAACAACAACAACAATAACAACAACAACTGTCAAATAAATAACAACAACAACAACGTCAAATATACAATGTCAACAACAACAACAACGTCAAATAAACAACAACACCAACAACGTCAACAACAACAACAACAACAACAATGTCAAGTAAACAACAATAACAACAATGTCAAATAAACAACAACAACAACAACAACGTCAAATAAACAACAACAACAACGTCAAATAAACAACAACAACGTCAAATAAAGAACAACAACAACGTCAACAACAAGAACAACAACGTCAAATAAACAACAACAAGAACTATGTCAACAACAACAACAACGTCAAATAAACAACAACAACAACAACAACGTCAACAACAACAACAACGTCAAATAAACAACAACAACAACAACGTCAACAACAACAACAACAACGTAAATTAAACAACAACAACAACAACGTCAAATAAACAACAACAACAACAACGTCAAATAAACAACAGCAACAACAACGTTAAATAAACAACAACAATAACAACAACGTCAAATAAGCAACAACAACAAATACAACAACAACAATAACGTCAAATAACAAAAACAACGTCTAATAAACAACAATAACAACGTCAAATAAACAACAACAACAACAACATCAAATAAACAACAACAACAACAACAACAACGTCAAATAAACAACAACAACAACAACAATGTCAACAACAACGTCAAATAAACAACAACAACAACAACAACGTCAAATAAACAACAATAACAACGTCAAATAAACAACAACAACAACAATAACAAATAAACAACAACAACAACAACAACGTCAAATAAACAACAACAACAACAACATCAACAACAACGTCAAATAAACAACAACAACAACGTCAACAACAACAACTACGTGAAATAAACAACAACAACAATGTCAAATAAACAACAACAACAACAATGTCAACAACAACAACATCAAATAAACAACAACAACGTCAAATAAACAACAACAATTAAAACAACGTCAAATAAACAACAACAACAAGAACGTCAAATAAACAACAACACCAACAACGTCAACAACAACAACAATGTCAAATAAACAACAACAATAACAACGTCAACAACAACAACAATGTCAAATAAACAACAACAACAACAACGTCAAATAAACAACGTCAACAACAACAACAACGTCAAATAAACAACAACAACAACATCAAATAAACAACGATAACAACAACAACAACGTCAAATAAACAAAACAACAACAACGTCAAATAAACAACAACAACAACAACATCAAATAAACAACAACAACAACGTCAAATAAATAACAAAAACAACGACAACAACAACGTCAAATAAACAACAATAACAACAACGTCAACTAAACAACAAGAACAACAACAACATCAAATAAACAACAACCACAACAAAAACGTCAAATAAACAACAACAACAACGTCAAATAAATAACAAACACAACAACAACAATGTCACCAACATTAACAACGTCAAATAAACAACAACAATAACAACGTCAAATAAACAACAACAACAACAACGTCAACAACAACAACATCAAATAAACAACAACAACAACAATAACAAGGTTAAAAATAACAACAAAAATAACGTCAAATAAACAACAACAATAACAACAACGTCAAATAAACAACAACAACAACAACAACAAATACAACAACAACAACAACAACGTCATATAACAACAACAACGTCAAATAAACAACAACAACAACGTCAAATAAACAACAACAACAACGTCAAATAAACAACAACAACAACAACGTCAAATAAATAACAACAACAACAACGTCAAATAAACAACAACAACAACAACAACAACGTCAAATAAATAACAACAACAACAACAACGTCAAATAAATAACAACAACAACAACAACTCCAAATAACAAAAACTACGTCAAATAAACAACAATACCAACGTCAAATAAACAACAACAACAACAACAACAACATCAAATAAACAACAACAACAACAACAACAACGTCAAATAAACAACAACAACAACAATGTCAACAACAACGTCAAATAAACAACAACAACAACAATGTCAAATAAACAACAACAACTAAAACAACGTCAAATAAACAACAACAATAACAACAACGTCAAATAAACAACAACACCAACAACGTCAACAACAACAACAACAACAACAATGTCAAATAAACAACAACAATAGCAACAACGTCAACAATAACAACAATGTCAAATAAACAACAACAACAATGTCAAATAAACAACAACAATGTCAAATAAACAACAACAACAACAACAATGTCAACAACAACAACGTCAAATAAACAACAACAACAACGTCAAATAAACAACAACGTCAACAACATCAACAACGTCAAATAAACAACAACAACAACAACTATGTCAACAACAACGACAATGTCAAATAAACAACAACAACAACGTCAACAACAACTACGTCAAATAAACAACAACAACAACAACGTCAAATAAACAACAACAACAACAACACCGTCAAATAAACAACAACAACAACAACGTCAAATAAACAACAACAACAACGTCAAATAAACAACAACAACAACGTCAAATAAACAACAACAACAACAACGTCAACAACAACAACAACGTCAAATAAACAACAACAACAACAACATCAACAACAATAACAACAACGTCAAATAAACAACAACAACAACGTCAAATAAACAATAACAACAACAATGTCAAATAAACAACAACAACGTCAAATAAACAACAACAACAACAACAACGTCAAATAAACAACAACAACAATAACAACAACAACTGTCAAATAAATAACAACAACAACAACGTCAAATATACAACGTCAACAACAACAACAACGTCAAATAAACAACAACACCAACAACGTCAACAACAACAACAACAACAACAACAACAATGTCAAGTAAACAACAACAACAACAATGTCAAATAAACAACAACAACGTCAAATAAACAACAACAACAACGTCAAATAAACAACAACAACGTCAAATAAAGAACAACAACAACGTCAACAACAAGAACAACAACGTCAAATAAACAACAACAAGAACTATGTCAACAACAACAACAACGTCAAATAAACAACAACAACAACAACGTCAACAATAACAACAACGTCAAATAAACAACAACAACAACAACAACGTCAAATAAACAACAACAACACCGTCAAATAAACAACAACAACAACAACAACGTCAAATAAACAACAACAATAACAACAACGTGAAATAAACAACAACAACTATGTCAACAACAACAACAACATCAAATAAACAACAACAACAACAACAACGACAACCACAACAAAAATGTCAAATAAACAACAACAACAATAACAACGTCAAATAAACAACAACAACAACAACACCGTCAAATAAACAACAACAACAACAACGTCAAATAAACAACAACAACAACAACGACAAATAAACAACAACAACAACATCAACAACAACAAAAACGTCAAATAAACAACAACAACAACAACGTCAACAACAACAACTACGTCAAATAAACAATAACAAAAACGTCAAATAAACAACAACAAGAACAATGTCAATAACAACAACGTCAAATAAACAACAACAACAACGTCAAATAAAAAACAACAACAACAACGTCAAATAAACAACAACACCAACAACAACAACAATGTCAAATAAACAACAACAATAACAACGTCAACAACAACAAAAACGTCAAATAAACAACAACAACGTCAACAACAAGAACTACGTCAAATAAACAATAATAACAACAACAACGTCAACAACAACAACGTCAAATAAACAACAACAACAACAACGTCAAATAAACAACAGCAATAATGTCAAATAAACAACAACAACAACAACAACGTCAAATAAACAACAACAACAACGTCAACAACAACAACAACAACAATGTCAAATAAACAACTACAACAACAACACCCTCAACAACAACAACAATGTCAAATAAACAATAACAACGTCAAATAAACAACAACGTCAACAACAACAACGTTAAATAAACAACAACAACAACAACAACAACACCGCCAAATAAACAACAACAACAACAACAACGTCAAATAAACAACAACAACAACAACGTCAAATAAACAACAACAACAACAACGTCAAATAAACAACAACAACAACAACGTCAAATAAACAACAACAATAACAACAACGTCAACAACAACAACGTCAACTAAACAACAACAACAACAACAACGTCAAATAAACAACAACCACAACAACAACGTCAAATAAACAACAACAACAACAACAACGTCAAATAAACAACAAAAATAACAACAACAATGTCAACAACATTAACAACGTCAAATAAACAACAACAACACCAACGTCAAATAAACAACAACAACAACAACGTCAAATAAACAACAAAAACAAAGACAACAACAACAACAACAACAATAACAACGTTAAAAATAACAACAACAATAACGTCAAATAAACAACAACAACAACAACGTCAAATAAACAACAACAACAACAACATCAAATAAACAACAACAACGTCAAATAAACAACAACAACAACGTCAACAACAACAACGTCAAATAAACAACAACAACAACAGCAACGTCAACAACAACAACAACAACGTCAAATAAACAACAACAACAACGTCAAATAAACAATAACAACAACAATGTCAAATAAACAACAACAACGTCAAATAAACAACAACAACAACAACAACGTCAAATAAACAACAACAACAACAATAACAACAACAACAACGTCAAATAAATAACAACAACAACAATGTCAACAACAACAACGTCAAATAAACAACAACAACAACGTCAAATAAACAACAACAACAACGTCAAATAAACAACGATAACAACAACAACAACGTCAAATAAACAACAACAACAACAACGTCAAATAAACAACAACAATAACAACAACATCAACATCAAATAAACAACAACAACAACAACAACAACGTCAAATAAACAACAAAAACAACGACAACAACAACGTCAAATAAACAACAATAACAACAACGTCAACTAAACAACAAGAACAACAACAACATCAAATAAACAACAACCACAACAAAAACGTCAAATAAACAACAACAACAACAACGTCAAATAAATAACAAACACAACAACAACAATGTCACCAACATTAACAACGTCAAATAAACAACAACAATAACAACGTCAAATAAACAACAACAACAACGTCAACAACAACAACATCAAATAAACAACAACAACAACAATAACAAGGTTAAAAATAACAACAACAATAACGTCAAATAAACAACAACAATAACAACAACGTCAAATAAACAACAACAACAACAACAACAACAACAAATACAATAACAACAACAACAATGTCAAATAACAACAACAACGTCAAATAAACAACAACAACGTCAAATAAACAACAACAACAACGTCAAATAAACAACAACAACAACAACGTCAAATAAATAACAACAACAACAACGTCAAATAAATACCAACAACAACAACAACGTCAAATAAATAACAACAACAACAACAACGTCAAATAAATAACAACAAATACAACAACTCCAAATAACAAAAACAACGTCAAATAAAAAACAATACCAACGTCAAATAAACAACAACAACAACAACAACAACATCAAATAAACAACAACAACAACAACAACGTCAAATAAACAAAAACAACAACAATGTCAACAACAACGTCAAATAAACAACAACAACAACAATGTCAAATAAACAACAACAACTAAAACAACGTCAAATAAACAACAACAATAACAACAATGTCAAATAAACAACAACACCAACAACGTCAACAACAACAACAACAACAACAACAACAATGTCAAATAAACAACAACAATAGCAACAACGTCAACAATAACAACAATGTCAAATAAACAACAACAATAATGTCAAATAAACAACAACAACAATGTCAAATAAACAACAACAACAACAACAATGTCAACAACAACAACGTCAAATAAACAACAACAACAACGTCAAATAAACAACAACGTCAACAACATCAACAACGTCAAATAAACAACAACAACAACAACTATGTCAACAACAACGACAATGTCAAATAAACAACAACAACAACGTCAACAACAACTACGTCAAATAAACAACAACAACAACAACGTCAAATAAACAACAACAACAACACCGTCAAATAAACAACAACAACAACAACGTCAAATAAACAACAACAACAACGTCAAATAAACAACAACAACAACGTCAAATAAACAACAACAACAACAACGTCAACAACAACAACAACAACAACGTCAAATAAACAACAACAACAACATCAACAACAATAACAACAACATCAAATAAACAACAACAACAACAACGTCAAATAAACAATAACAACAACAATGTCAAATAAACAACAACAATGTCAAATAAACAACAACAACAACAACGTCAAATAAACAACAACAACAACAATAACAACAACAACAACGTCAAATAAATAACAACAACAACAACGTCAAATATACAACGTCAACAACAACAACAATGTCAAATAAACAACAACACCAACAACGTCAACAACAACAACAACAACAACAATGTCAAGTAAACAACAACAACAACAATGTCAAATAAACAACAACAACAACAACAACAACGTCAAATAAACAACAACAACAACGTCAAATAAACAACAACAACGTCAAATAAACAACAACAACAACGTCAACAACAAGATCAAATAAACAACAACAACAACAACAATGTCAACAACAACAACGTCAAATAAACAACAACAACAACGTCAAATAAACAACAACGTCAACAACATCAACAACGTCAAATAAACAACAACAACAACAACTATGTCAACAACAACGACAATGTCAAATAAACAACAACAACAACGTCAACAACAACTACGTCAAATAAACAACAACAACAACAACAAGAAATAAACAACAACAACAACAACACCGTCAAATAAACAACAACAACAACAACGTCAAATAAACAACAACAACAACGTCAAATAAACAACAACAACAACGTCAAATAAACAACAACAACGTCAACAACAACAACAACGTCAAATAAACAACAACAACAACAACATCAACAACAATAACAACAACGTCAAATAAACAACAACAACAACGTCAAATAAACAATAACAACAACAATGTCAAATAAACAACAACAACGTCAAATAAACAACAACAACAACAACGTCAAATAAACAACAACAACAATAACAACAACAACTGTCAAATAAATAACAACAACAACAACGTCAAATATACAATGTCAACAACAACAACAACGTCAAATAAACAACAACACCAACAACGTCAACAACAACAACAACAACAACAATGTCAAGTAAACAACAATAACAACAATGTCAAATAAACAACAACAACAACAACAACGTCAAATAAACAACAACAACAACGTCAAATAAACAACAACAACGTCAAATAAAGAACAACAACAACGTCAACAACAAGAACAACAACGTCAAATAAACAACAACAAGAACTATGTCAACAACAACAACAACGTCAAATAAACAACAACAACAACAACAACGTCAACAACAACAACAACGTCAAATAAACAACAACAACAACAACAACGTCAAATAAACAACAACAACACCGTCAAATAAACAACAACAACAACAACAACGTCAAATAAACAACAACAATAACAACAACGTGAAATAAACAACAACAACTATGTCAACAACAACAACATCAAATAAACAACAACAACAACAACAACGTCAACCACAACAAAAATGTCAAATAAACAACAACAACAATAACAACGTCAAATAAACAACAACAACAACAACACCGTCAAATAAACAATAACAACAACAACGTCAAATAAACAACAACAACAACAATGACAAATAAACAACAACAACAACATCAACAACAACAAAAACGTCAAATAAACAACAACAACAACAACGTCAACAACAACAACTACGTCAAATAAACAATAACAAAAACGTCAAATAAACAACAACAAGAACAATGTCAATAACAACAACGTCAAATAAACAACAACAACAACGTCAAATAAAAAACAACAACAACAACGTCAAATAAACAACAACACCAACAACGTCAACAACAACAACAACAACAATGTCAAATAAACAACAACAATAACAACGTCAACAACAACAAAAACGTCAAATAAACAACAACAACGTCAACAACAAGAACTACGTCAAATAAACAATAATAACAACAACAACGTCAACAACAACAACGTCAAATAAACAACAACAACAACAACGTCAAATAAACAACAGCAATAATGTCAAATAAACAACAACAACAACAACAACGTCAAATAAACAACAACAACAACGTCAACAACAACAACAACAACAATGTCAAATAAACAACTACAACAACAACACCCTCAACAACAACAACAATGTCAAATAAACAATAACAACGTCAAATAAACAACAACGTCAACAACAACAACGTTAAATAAACAACAACAACAACAACAACAACACCGCCAAATAAACAACAACAACAACAACGTCAAATAAACAACAACAACAACAACAACGTCAAATAAACAACAACAACAACAACGTCAAATAAACAACAACAACAACAACGTCAAATAAACAACAACAATAACAACAACGTCAACAACAACAACGTCAACTAAACAACAACAACAACAACAACAACAACGTCAAATAAACAACAACCACAACAACAACGTCAAATAAACAACAACAACAACAACAACAACAACAACGTCAAATAAACAACAAAAATAACAACAACAATGTCAACAACATTAACAACGTCAAATAAACAACAACAACACCAACGTCAAATAAACAACAACAACAACAACGTCAAATAAACAACAAAAACAAAGACAACAACAACAACAACAACAATAACAACGTTAAAAATAACAACAACAATAACGTCAAATAAACAACAACAACAACAACGTCAAATAAACAACAACAACAACAACAACAACAACAAATACAACAACAACAACAACAACGTCAAATAACAACATCAACGTCAAATAAACAACAATAACAACAACAACGACAAATAAACATCAACAACAACGTCAAATAAACAACAACAACAACAACAACAACAACATAAACAACAAAAACGTCAAATAAACAACTACGTCAACAACAACAACTACGTCAAATACATAACAACAACAACGTCAAATAAACAACCACAACAACAATGTCAACAACAACAACGTCAAATAAACAACAACAACAACATCAAATAAACAACAACAACTAAAACAATGTCAAATAAACAACAACAACAACAACGTCGAATAAACAACAACACCTACAACGTCAACAACAACAACAACAACAACAACGTCAAATAAACAACAACAACAACAACGTCAAATAAACAACAACAACAACAACGTCAACACCAACAACAACAACGTCAACATCAACAATAACAACGTCAAATAAATAACAACAACAACTATGTCAACAACAACAACAACGTCAAATAAACAACAACAACAACAACAACAACGTCAACAAATACAACAACGTCAAATAAACAACAACAACAACGTCAAATAAACAACAACAACACCGTCAAATAAACAACAACAACAACAACATCAAATATACAACAACAACAACGTCAACACCAATAACAACAACGTCAAATAAACAACAACAACAACTATGTCAACAACAACAACAACGTCAAATAAACAACAACAACAACAACGTCAACAACAACAACAACGTCAATTAAACAAAAACAACAACAACGTCAAATAAACAACAACAACACCGTCAAATAAACAACAACAACAACAACGTCAAATAAACAACAACAACAACAATGTCAACAACAACAACATCAAATAAACAACAACAACAACGTCAAATAAATAACAACAACTAAAACAACGTCAAATAAACAACAACAACAACAACAACAACAACGTCAAATAAACAACAACACCAACAACGTCAACAACAACAACAATGTCAAATAAACAACAACAATAACAACGTCAACAACAACAACAATGTCAAATAAACAACAACAACAACGTCAAATAAACAACGTCAACAACAACAACGTCAAATAAATAACAACAAGAACTATGTCAACAACAACAACAACAACGTCAAATAAACAACAACAACAACAACAACGTCAACAACAACAACAACGTCAAATAAACAACAACAACAACAACAACGTCAAATAAACAACAACAACACCGTCAAATAAACAACAACAACAACAACAACATCAAATAAACAACAACAACGTCAAATAAACAACAACAACAACGTCAACAACAACAACGTCAAATAAACAACAACAACAACAGCAACGTCAACAACAACAACAACAACGTCAAATAAACAACAACAACAACGTCAAATAAACAATAACAACAACAATGTCAAATAAACAACAACAACGTCAAATAAACAACAACAACAACAACAACGTCAAATAAACAACAACAACAACAATAACAACAACAACAACGTCAAATAAATAACAACAACAACAATGTCAACAACAACAACGTCAAATAAACAACAACAACAACGTCAAATAAACAACAACAACAACGTCAAATAAACAACGATAACAACAACAACAACGTCAAATAAAGAACAACAACAACAACGTCAAATAAACAACAACAACAACAACAACATCAACATCAAATAAACAACAACAACAACAAGAACAACGTCAAATAAACAACAAAAACAACGACAACAACAACGTCAAATAAACAACAATAACAACAACGTCAACTAAACAACAAGAACAACAACAACATCAAATAAACAACAACCACAACAAAAACGTCAAATAAACAACAACAACAACAACAACGTCAAATAAATAACAAACACAACAACAACAATGTCACCAACATTAACAACGTCAAATAAACAACAACAATAACAACGTCAAATAAACAACAACAACAACGTCAACAACAACAACATCAAATAAACAACAACAACAACAATAACAAGGTTAAAAATAACAACAACAATAACGTCAAATAAACAACAACAATAACAACAACGTCAAATAAACAACAACAACAACAACAACAAATACAATAACAACAACAACAATGTCAAATAACAACAACAACGTCAAATAAACAACAACAACGTCAAATAAACAACAACAACAACGTCAAATAAACAACAACAACAACAACGTCAAATAAATAACAACAACAACAACGTCAAATAAATACCAACAACAACAACAACGTCAAATAAATAACAAAAACAACAACAACGTCAAATAAATAACAACAAATACAACAACTCCAAATAACAAAAACAACGTCAAATAAAAAACAATACCAACGTCAAATAAACAACAACAACAACAACAACAACATCAAATAAACAACAACAACAACAACGTCAAATAAACAACAACAACAACAACGTCAACAACAACAACAACGTCAATTAAACAAAAACAACAACAACGTCAAATAAACAACAACAACACCGTCAAATAAACAACAACAACAACAACGTCAAATAAACAACAACAACAACAATGTCAACAACAACAACATCAAATAAACAACAACAACAACGTCAAATAAATAACAACAACTAAAACAACGTCAAATAAACAACAACAACAACAACAACAACAACAACAACGTCAAATAAACAACAACACCAACAACGTCAACAACAACAACAATGTCAAATAAACAACAACAATAACAACGTCAACAACAACAACAATGTCAAATAAACAACAACAACAACGTCAAATAAACAACGTCAACAACAACAACGTCAAATAAATAACAACAAGAACTATGTCAACAACAACAACAACAACGTCAAATAAACAACAACAACAACAACAACGTCAACAACAACAACAACGTCAAATAAACAACAACAACAACAACAACGTCAAATAAACAACAACAACACCGTCAAATAAACAACAACAACAAAAACAACATCAAATAAACAACAACAACGTCAAATAAACAACAACAACAACGTCAACAACAACAATGTCAAATAAACAACAACAACGTCAAATAAACAACAACAACAACAACAACGTCAAATAAACAACAACAACAACAATAACAACAACAACAACGTCAAATAAATAACAACAACAACAATGTCAACAACAACAACGTCAAATAAACAACAACAACAACGTCAAATAAACAACAACAACAACGTCAAATAAACAACGATAACAACAACAACAACGTCAAATAAAGAACAACAACAACAACGTCAAATAAACAACAACAACAACAACAACATCAACATCAAATAAACAACAACAACAACAACAACAACGTCAAATAAACAACAAAAACAACGACAACAACAACGTCAAATAAACAACAATAACAACAACGTCAACTAAACAACAAGAACAACAACAACATCAAATAAACAACAACCACAACAAAAACGTCAAATAAACAACAACAACAACAACAACGTCAAATAAATAACAAACACAACAACAACAATGTCACCAACATTAACAACGTCAAATAAACAACAACAATAACAACGTCAAATAAACAACAACAACAACGTCAACAACAACAACATCAAATAAACAACAACAACAACAATAACAAGGTTAAAAATAACAACAACAATAACGTCAAATAAACAACAACAATAACAACAACGTCAAATAAACAACAACAACAACAACAACAAATACAATAACAACAACAACAATGTCAAATAACAACAACAACGTCAAATAAACAACAACAACGTCAAATAAACAACAACAACAACGTCAAATAAACAACAACAACAACAACGTCAAATAAATAACAACAACAACAACGTCAAATAAATACCAACAACAACAACAACGTCAAATAAATAACAACAACAACAACAACGTCAAATAAATAACAACAAATACAACAACTCCAAATAACAAAAACAACGTCAAATAAAAAACAATACCAACGTCAAATAAACAACAACAACAACAACAACAACATCAAATAAACAACAACAACAACAACGTCAAATAAACAACAACAACAACAATGTCAACAACAACGTCAAATAAACAACAACAACAACAACAATGTCAAATAAACAACAATAACTAAAACAACGTCAAATAAACAACAACAATAACAACAATGTCAAATAAACAACAACACCAACAACGTCAACAACAACAACAACAACAACAACAACAACAACAATGTCAAATAAACAACAACAATAGCAACAACGTCAACAATAACAACAATGTCAAATAAACAACAACAATAATGTCAAATAAACAACAACAACAATGTCAAATAAACAACAACAACAACAACAATGTCAACAACAACAACGTCAAATAAACAACAACAACAACGTCAAATAAACAACAACGTCAACAACATCAACAACGTCAAATAAACAACAACAACAACAACTATGTCAACAACAACGACAATGTCAAATAAACAACAACAACAACGTCAACAACAACTACGTCAAATAAACAACAACAACAACGTCAACAACAACTACGTCAAATAAACAACAACAACAACAACGTCAAATAAACAACAACAACAACACCGTCAAATAAACAACAACAACAACAACGTCAAATAAACAACAACAACAACGTCAAATAAACAACAACAACAACGTCAAATAAACAACAACAACAACAACGTCAACAACAACAACAACAACGTCAAATAAACAACAACAACAACATCAACAACAATAACAACAACATCAAATAAACAACAACAACAACGTCAAATAAACAATAACAACAACAATGTCAAATAAACAACAACAATGTCAAATAAACAACAACAACAACAACGTCAAATAAACAACAACAACAACAATAACAACAACAACAACGTCAAATAAATAACAACAACAACAACGTCAAATATACAACGTCAACAACAACAACAACGTCAAATAAACAACAACACCAACAACGTCAACAACAACAACAACAACAACAATGTCAAGTAAACAACAACAACAACAATGTCAAATAAACAACAACAACAACAACAACGTCAAATAAACAACAACAACAACGTCAAATAAACAACAACAACGTCAAATAAACAACAACAACAACGTCAACAACAAGAACAACAACGTCAAATAAACAACAACAAGAACTAGGTCAACAACAACAACAACGTCAAATAAACAACAACAACAACAACGTCAACAACAACAACAAGGTCAAATAAACAACAACAACAATAACAACGTCAAATAAACAACAACAACGACGTCAAATAAACAACAACAACAACAACAACAACAACAACAACAACGTCAAATAAACAACAACAATAACAACAACGTGAAATAAACAACAACAACTATGTCAACAACAACAACAACATCAAATAAACAACAACAACAACAACAACAACGTCAACCACAACAAAAACGCCAAATAAACAACAACAACAGTAACAACGTCAAATAAACAACAACAACAACACCGTCAAATAAACAACAACAACAACAACGTCAAATAAACAACAACAACAACAACGACAAATAAACAACAACAACAACAACATCAACAACAACAAAAACGTCAAATAAACAACAACAACAACGTCAACAACAACAACTACGTCAAATAAACAATAACAAAAACGTCAAATAAACAACAACAAGAACAATGTCAATAAAAACAACGTCAAATAAACAACAACAACAACGTCAAATAAAAAACAACAACAACAACGTCAAATAAACAACAACACCAACAACGTCAACAACAACAACAACAACAATGTCAAATAAACAACAACAATAACAACGTCAACAACAACAAAAACGTCAAATAAACAACAACAACGTCAGCAACAACAACTACGTCAAATAAACAATAACAACAACAACAACGTCAACAACAACAACGTCAAATAAACAACAACAACAACAACAACGTCAAATAAACAACAGCAACAATGTCAAATAAACAACAACAACAACAACAATGTCAAATAAACAACAACAACAACGTCAACAACAACAACAACAACAATGTCAAATAAACAACTACAACAACAACACCCTCAACAACAACAACAATGTCAAATAAACAATAACAACGTCAAATAAACAACAACGTCAAATAAACAACAACAACAACAACAACACCGCCAAATAAACAACAACAACAACAACAACGTCAAATAAACAACAACAACAACAACGTCAAATAAACAACAACAACAACGTCAACAACAACAACGTCAAATAAACAACAACAACAACAGCAACGTCAACAACAACAACAACAACGTCAAATAAACAACAACAAAAACGTCAAATAAACAACAACAACGTCAACAACAAGAACTACGTCAAATAAACAATAATAACAACAACAACGTCAACAACAACAACGTCAAATAAACAACAATAACAACAACGTCAAATAAACAACAGCAATAATGTCAAATAAACAACAACAACAACAACGTCAAATAAACAACAACAACAACGTCAACAACAACAACAACAACAATGTCAAATAAACAACTACAACAACAACACCCTCAACAACAACAACAATGTCAAATAAACAATAACAACGTCAAATAAACAACAACGTCAACAACAACAACGTTAAATAAACAACAACAACAACAACAACAACACCGCCAAATAAACAACAACAACAACAACGTCAAATAAACAACAACAACAACAACGTCAAATAAACAACAACAACAACAACGTCAAATAAATAACAACAACAACAACGTCAAATAAACAACAACAATAACAACAACGTCAACAACAACAACGTCAACTAAACAACAACAACAACAACAACAACAACAACGTCAAATAAACAACAACCACAACAACAACGTCAAATAAACAACAACAACAACAACAACAACGTCAAATAAACAACAAAAATAACAACAACAATGTCAACAACATTAACAACGTCAAATAAACAACAACAACACCAACGTCAAATAAACAACAACAACAACAACGTCAAATAAACAACAAAAACAAAGACAACAACAACAACAACAACAACAATAACAACGTTAAAAATAACAACAACAATAACGTCAAATAAACAACAACAACAACAACGTCAAATAAACAACAACAACAACAACAACAACAACAAATACAACAACAACAACAACAACAACGTCAAATAACAACATCAACGTCAAATAAACAACAATAACAACAACAACGACAAATAAACATCAACAACAACGTCAAATAAACAACAACAACAACAACAACAACAACATAAACAACAAAAACGTCAAATAAACAACTACGTCAACAACAACAACTACGTCAACTACATAACAACAACAACGTCAAATAAACAACAACAACAACAATGTCAACAACAACAACGTCAAATAAACAACAACAACAACATCAAATAAACAACAACAACTAAAACAATGTCAAATAAACAACAACAACAACAACAACGTCGAATAAACAACAACACCTACAACGTCAACAACAACAACAACAACAACGTCAAATAAACAACAACAACAACAATGTCAAATAAACAACAACAACAACAACGTCAACACCAACAACAACAACGTCAACATCAACAACAACAACGTCAAATAAATAACAACAACAACTATGTCAACAACAACAACAACGTCAAATAAACAACAACAACAACAACAACAACAACGTCAACAAATACAACAACGTCAAATAAACAACAACAACAACAACGTCAAATAAACAACAACAACACCGTCAAATAAACAACAACAACAACAACATCAAATATACAACAACAACAACGTCAACACCAATAACAACAACGTCAAATAAACAACAACAACAACTATGTCAACAACAACAACAACGTCAAATAAACAACAACAACAACAACGTCAACAACAACAACAACGTCAATTAAACAAAAACAACAACAACGTCAAATAAACAACAACAACACCGTCAAATAAACAACAACAACAACAACGTCAAATAAACAACAACAACAACAATGTCAACAACAACAACATCAAATAAACAACAACAACAACGTCAAATAAATAACAACAACTAAAACAACGTCAAATAAACAACAACAACAACAACAACGTCAAATAAACAACAACACCAACAACGTCAACAACAACAACAATGTCAAATAAACAACAACAATAACAACGTCAACAACAACAACAATGTCAAATAAACAACAACAACAACGTCAAATAAACAACGTCAACAACAACAACGTCAAATAAATAACAACAAGAACTATGTCAACAACAACAACAACAACGTCAAATAAACAACAACAACAACAACAACGTCAACAACAACAACAACGTCAAATAAACAACAACAACAACAACAACGTCAAATAAATAACAACAACACCGTCAAATAAACAACAACAACAACAACATCAAATAAACAACAACAACGTCAAATAAACAACAACAACAACGTCAACAACAACAACGTCAAATAAACAACAACAACAACAGCAACGTCAACAACAACAACAACAACGTCAAATAAACAACAACAACAACGTCAAATAAACAATAACAACAACAATGTCAAATAAACAACAACAACGTCAAATAAACAACAACAACAACAACAACGTCAAATAAACAACAACAACAACAATAACAACAACAACAACGTCAAATAAATAACAACAACAACAATGTCAACAACAACAACGTCAAATAAACAACAACAACAACGTCAAATAAACAACAACAACAACGTCAAATAAACAATGATAACAACAACAACAACGTCAAATAAACAACAACAACAACAACAACGTCAAATAAACAACAACAACAACAACAACATCAACATCAAATAAACAACAACAACAACAACAACAACAACGTCAAATAAACAACAAAAACAACGACAACAACAAGGTCAAATAAACAACAATAACAACAACGTCAACTAAACAACAAGAACAACAACAACATCAAATAAACAACAACCACAACAAAAACGTCAAATAAACAACAACAACAACAACAACGTCAAATAAATAACAAACACAACAACAACAATGTCACCAACATTAACAACGTCAAATAAACAACAACAATAACAACGTCAAATAAACAACAACAACAACGTCAACAACAACAACATCAAATAAACAACAACAACAACAATAACAAGGTTAAAAATAACAACAACAATAACGTCAAATAAACAACAACAATAACAACAACGTCAAATAAACAACAACAACAACAACAAATACAATAACAACAACAACAATGTCAAATAACAACAACAACGTCAAATAAACAACAACAACGTCAAATAAACAACAACAACAACGTCAAATAAACAACAACAACAACAACGTCAAATAAATAACAACAACAACAACGTCAAATAAATACCAACAATAACAACAACGTCAAATAAATAACAACAACAACAACAACGTCAAATAAATAACAACAAATACAACAACTCCAAATAACAAAAACAACGTCAAATAAAAAACAATACCAACGTCAAATAAACAACAACAACAACAACAACATCAAATAAACAACAACAACAACAACGTCAAATAAACAACAACAACAACAATGTCAACAACAACGTCAAATAAACAACAACAACAACAACAATGTCAAATAAACAACAACAACTAAAACAACGTCAAATAAACAACAACAATAACAACAATGTCAAATAAACAACAACACCAACAACGTCAACAACAACAACAACAACAACAACAACAATGTCAAATAAACAACAACAATAGCAACAACGTCAACAATAACAACAATGTCAAATAAACAACAACAATAATGTCAAATAAACAACAACAACAATGTCAAATAAACAACAACAACAACAACAATGTCAACAACAACAACGTCAAATAAACAACAACAACAACGTCAAATAAACAACAACGTCAACAACATCAACAACGTCAAATAAACAACAACAACAACAACTATGTCAACAACAACGACAATGTCAAATAAACAACAACAACAACGTCAACAACAACTACGTCAAATAAACAACAACAACAACAACGTCAAATAAACAACAACAACAACACCGTCAAATAAACAACAACAACAACAACGTCAAATAAACAACAACAACAACGTCAAATAAACAACAACAACAACGTCAAATAAACAACAACAACAACAACGTCAACAACAACAACAACAACGTCAAATAAACAACAACAACAACATCAACAACAATAACAACAACATCAAATAAACAACAACAACAACGTCAAATAAACAATAACAACAACAATGTCAAATAAACAACAACAATGTCAAATAAACAACAACAACAACAACGTCAAATAAACAACAACAACAACAATAACAACAACAACAACGTCAAATAAATAACAACAACAACAACGTCAAATATACAACGTCAACAACAACAACAACGTCAAATAAACAACAACACCAACAACGTCAACAACAACAACAACAACAACAATGTCAAGTAAACAACAACAACAACAATGTCAAATAAACAACAACAACAACAACAACGTCAAATAAACAACAACAACAACGTCAAATAAACAACAACAACGTCAAATAAACAACAACAACAACGTCAACAACAAGAACAACAACGTCAAATAAACAACAACAAGAACTAGGTCAACAACAACAACAACGTCAAATAAACAACAACAACAACAACGTCAACAACAACAACAAGGTCAAATAAACAACAACAACAATAACAACGTCAAATAAACAACAACAACAACGACGTCAAATAAACAACAACAACAACAACAACAACAACGTCAAATAAACAACAACAATAACAACAACGTGAAATAAACAACAACAACTATGTCAACAACAACAACAACATCAAATAAACAACAACAACAACAACAACAACGTCAACCACAACAAAAACGTCAAATAAACAACAACAACAATAACAACGTCAAATAAACAACAACAACAACACCGTCAAATAAACAACAACAACAACAACGTCAAATAAACAACAACAACAACAACGACAAATAAACAACAACAACAACAACATCAACAACAACAAAAACGTCAAATAAACAACAACAACAACGTCAACAACAACAACTACGTCAAATAAACAATAACAAAAACGTCAAATAAACAACAACAAGAACAATGTCAATAAAAACAACGTCAAATAAACAACAACAACAACAACGTTAAATAAAAAACAACAACAACAACGTCAAATAAACAACAACACCAACAACGTCAACAACAACAACAACAACAATGTCAAATAAACAACAATAATAACAACGTCAACAACAACAAAAACGTCAAATAAACAACAACAACGTCAACAACAACAACTACGTCAAATAAACAATAACAACAACAACAATGTCAACAACAACAACGTCAAATAAACAACAACAACAACAACGTCAAATAAACAACAGCAACAATGTCAAATAAACAACAACAACAACAATGTCAAATAAACAACAACAACAACGTCAACAACAACAACAACAACAATGTCAAATAAACAACTACAACAACAACACCCTCAACAACAACAACAATGTCAAATAAACAATAACAACGTCAAATAAACAACAACGTCAAATAAACAACAACAACAACAACAACACCGCCAAATAAACAACAACAACAACAACAACGTCAAATAAACAACAACAACAACAACGTCAAATAAACAACAACAACAACGTCAACAACAACAACGTCAAATAAACAACAACAACAACAGCAACATCAACAACAACAACAACAACGTCAAATAAACAACAACAACAACGTCAAATAAACAATAACAACAACAATGTCAAATAAACAACAACAACGTCAAATAAACAACAACAACAACAACGTCAAATAAACAACAACAACAACAATAACAACAACAACAACAACAACGTCAACATCAACAACAACAACGTCAAATAAATAACAACAACAACTATGTCAACAACAACAACAACGTCAAATAAACAACAACAACAACAACAACAACAACGTCAACAAATACAACAACGTCAAATAAACAACAACAACAACAACGTCAAATAAACAACAACAACACCGTCAAATAAACAACAACAACAACAACATCAAATATACAACAACAACAACGTCAACACCAATAACAACAACGTCAAATAAACAACAACAACAACTATGTCAACAACAACAACAACGTCAAATAAACAACAACAACAACAACGTCAACAACAACAACAACGTCAATTAAACAAAAACAACAACAACGTCAAATAAACAACAACAACACCGTCAAATAAACAACAACAACAACAACGTCAAATAAACAACAACAACAACAATGTCAACAACAACAACATCAAATAAACAACAACAACAACGTCAAATAAATAACAACAACTAAAACAACGTCAAATAAACAACAACAACAACAACAACGTCAAATAAACAACAACACCAACAACGTCAACAACAACAACAATGTCAAATAAACAACAACAATAACAACGTCAACAACAACAACAATGTCAAATAAACAACAACAACAACGTCAAATAAACAACGTCAACAACAACAACGTCAAATAAATAACAACAAGAACTATGTCAACAACAACAACAACAACGTCAAATAAACAACAACAACAACAACAACGTCAACAACAACAACAACGTCAAATAAACAACAACAACAACAACAACGTCAAATAAATAACAACAACACCGTCAAATAAACAACAACAACAACAACATCAAATAAACAACAACAACGTCAAATAAACAACAACAACAACGTCAACAACAACAACGTCAAATAAACAACAACAACAACAGCAACGTCAACAACAACAACAACAACGTCAAATAAACAACAACAACAACGTCAAATAAACAATAACAACAACAATGTCAAATAAACAACAACAACGTCAAATAAACAACAACAACAACAACAACGTCAAATAAACAACAACAACAACAATAACAACAACAACAACGTCAAATAAATAACAACAACAACAATGTCAACAACAACAACGTCAAATAAACAACAACAACAACGTCAAATAAACAACAACAACAACGTCAAATAAACAATGATAACAACAACAACAACGTCAAATAAACAACAACAACAACAACAACGTCAAATAAACAACAACAACAACAACAACATCAACATCAAATAAACAACAACAACAACAACAACAACGTCAAATAAACAACAAAAACAACGACAACAACAAGGTCAAATAAACAACAATAACAACAACGTCAACTAAACAACAAGAACAACAACAACATCAAATAAACAACAACCACAACAAAAACGTCAAATAAACAACAACAACAACAACAACGTCAAATAAATAACAAACACAACAACAACAATGTCACCAACATTAACAACGTCAAATAAACAACAACAATAACAACGTCAAATAAACAACAACAACAACGTCAACAACAACAACATCAAATAAACAACAACAACAACAATAACAAGGTTAAAAATAACAACAACAATAACGTCAAATAAACAACAACAATAACAACAACGTCAAATAAACAACAACAACAACAACAAATACAATAACAACAACAACAATGTCAAATAACAACAACAACGTCAAATAAACAACAACAACGTCAAATAAACAACAACAACAACGTCAAATAAACAACAACAACAACAACGTCAAATAAATAACAACAACAACAACGTCAAATAAATACCAACAATAACAACAACGTCAAATAAATAACAACAACAACAACAACGTCAAATAAATAACAACAAATACAACAACTCCAAATAACAAAAACAACGTCAAATAAAAAACAATACCAACGTCAAATAAACAACAACAACAACAACAACATCAAATAAACAACAACAACAACAACGTCAAATAAACAACAACAACAACAATGTCAACAACAACGTCAAATAAACAACAACAACAACAACAATGTCAAATAAACAACAACAACTAAAACAACGTCAAATAAACAACAACAATAACAACAATGTCAAATAAACAACAACACCAACAACGTCAACAACAACAACAACAACAACAACAACAATGTCAAATAAACAACAACAATAGCAACAACGTCAACAATAACAACAATGTCAAATAAACAACAACAATAATGTCAAATAAACAACAACAACAATGTCAAATAAACAACAACAACAACAACAATGTCAACAACAACAACGTCAAATAAACAACAACAACAACGTCAAATAAACAACAACGTCAACAACATCAACAACGTCAAATAAACAACAACAACAACAACTATGTCAACAACAACGACAATGTCAAATAAACAACAACAACAACGTCAACAACAACTACGTCAAATAAACAACAACAACAACAACGTCAAATAAACAACAACAACAACACCGTCAAATAAACAACAACAACAACAACGTCAAATAAACAACAACAACAACGTCAAATAAACAACAACAACAACGTCAAATAAACAACAACAACAACAACGTCAACAACAACAACAACAACGTCAAATAAACAACAACAACAACATCAACAACAATAACAACAACATCAAATAAACAACAACAACAACGTCAAATAAACAATAACAACAACAATGTCAAATAAACAACAACAATGTCAAATAAACAACAACAACAACAACGTCAAATAAACAACAACAACAACAATAACAACAACAACAACGTCAAATAAATAACAACAACAACAACGTCAAATATACAACGTCAACAACAACAACAACGTCAAATAAACAACAACACCAACAACGTCAACAACAACAACAACAACAACAATGTCAAGTAAACAACAACAACAACAATGTCAAATAAACAACAACAACAACAACAACGTCAAATAAACAACAACAACAACGTCAAATAAACAACAACAACGTCAAATAAACAACAACAACAACGTCAACAACAAGAACAACAACGTCAAATAAACAACAACAAGAACTAGGTCAACAACAACAACAACGTCAAATAAACAACAACAACAACAACGTCAACAACAACAACAAGGTCAAATAAACAACAACAACAATAACAACGTCAAATAAACAACAACAACAACGACGTCAAATAAACAACAACAACAACAACAACAACAACGTCAAATAAACAACAACAATAACAACAACGTGAAATAAACAACAACAACTATGTCAACAACAACAACAACATCAAATAAACAACAACAACAACAACAACAACGTCAACCACAACAAAAACGTCAAATAAACAACAACAACAATAACAACGTCAAATAAACAACAACAACAACACCGTCAAATAAACAACAACAACAACAACGTCAAATAAACAACAACAACAACAACGACAAATAAACAACAACAACAACAACATCAACAACAACAAAAACGTCAAATAAACAACAACAACAACGTCAACAACAACAACTACGTCAAATAAACAATAACAAAAACGTCAAATAAACAACAACAAGAACAATGTCAATAAAAACAACGTCAAATAAACAACAACAACAACAACGTTAAATAAAAAACAACAACAACAACGTCAAATAAACAACAACACCAACAACGTCAACAACAACAACAACAACAATGTCAAATAAACAACAATAATAACAACGTCAACAACAACAAAAACGTCAAATAAACAACAACAACGTCAACAACAACAACTACGTCAAATAAACAATAACAACAACAACAACGTCAACAACAACAACGTCAAATAAACAACAACAACAACAACGTCAAATAAACAACAGCAACAATGTCAAATAAACAACAACAACAACAATGTCAAATAAACAACAACAACAACGTCAACAACAACAACAACAACAATGTCAAATAAACAACTACAACAACAACACCCTCAACAACAACAACAATGTCAAATAAACAATAACAACGTCAAATAAACAACAACGTCAAATAAACAACAACAACAACAACAACACCGCCAAATAAACAACAACAACAACAACAACGTCAAATAAACAACAACAACAACAACGTCAAATAAACAACAACAACAACGTCAACAACAACAACGTCAAATAAACAACAACAACAACAGCAACATCAACAACAACAACAACAACGTCAAATAAACAACAACAACAACGTCAAATAAACAATAACAACAACAATGTCAAATAAACAACAACAACGTCAAATAAACAACAACAACAACAACGTCAAATAAACAACAACAACAACAATAACAACAACAACAACGTCAAATAAATAACAACAACAACAATGTCAACAACAACAACGTCAAATAAACAACAACAACAACGTCAAATAAACAACAACAACAACGTCAAATAAACAACGATAACAACAACAACAACGTCAAATAAACAACAACAACAACAACGTCAAATAAACAACAACAACAACAACAACATCAACATCAAATAAACAACAACAACAACAACAACAACGTCAAATAAACAACAAAAACAACGACAACAACAACGTCAAATAAACAACAATAACAACAACGTCAACTAAACAACAAGAACAACAACAACATCAAATAAACAACAACCACAACAAAAACGTCAAATAAACAACAACAACAACAACGTCAAATAAATAACAAACACAACAACAACAATGTCACCAACATTAACAACGTCAAATAAACAACAACAATAACAACGTCAAATAAACAACAACAACAACGTCAACAACAACAACATCAAATAAACAACAACAACAACAATAACAAGGTTAAAAATAACAACAACAATAACGTCAAATAAACAACAACAATAACAACAACGTCAAATAAACAACAACAACAACAACAACAACAACAACAAATACAATAACAACAACAACAATGTCAAATAACAACAACAACGTCAAATAAACAACAGCAACGTCAAATAAACAACAACAACAACGTCAAATAAACAACAACAACAACAACAACGTCAAATAAATAACAACAACAACAACGTCAAATAAATACCAACAACAACAACAACGTCAAATAAATAACAACAACAACAACAACGTCAAATAAATAACAACAACAACAACAACTCCAAATAACAAAAACAACGTCAAATAAACAACAATACCAACGTCAAATAAACAACAACAACAACAACAACAACATCAAATAAACAACAACAACAACAACGTCAAATAAACAACAACAACAACAATGTCAACAACAACGTCAAATAAACAACAACAACAACAATGTCAAATAAACAACAACAACTAAAACAACGTCAAATAAACAACAACAATAACAACAATGTCAAATAAACAACAACACCAACAACGTCAACAACAACAACAACAACAACAACAATGTCAAATAAACAACAACAATAGCAACAACGTCAACAATAACAACAATGTCAAATAAACAACAACAATAATGTCAAATAAACAACAACAACAATGTCAAATAAACAACAACAACAACAACAACAATGTCAACAACAACAACGTCAAATAAACAACAACAACAACGTCAAATAAACAACAACGTCAACAACATCAACAACGTCAAATAAACAACAACAACAACTATGTCAACAACAACGACAATGTCAAATAAACAACAACAACAACGTCAACAACAACTACGTCAAATAAACAACAACAACAACAACGTCAAATAAACAACAACAACAACACCGTCAAATAAACAACAACAACAACAACGTCAAATAAACAACAACAACAACGTCAAATAAACAACAACAACAACGTCAAATAAACAACAACAACAACAACGTCAACAACAACAACAACAACGTCAAATAAACAACAACAACAACATCAACAACAATAACAACAACATCAAATAAACAACAACAACAACGTCAAATAAACAATAACAACAACAATGTCAAATAAACAACAACAATGTCAAATAAACAACAACAACAACAACGTCAAATAAACAACAACAACAACAATAACAACAACAACAACGTCAAATAAATAACAACAACAACAACGTCAAATATACAACGTCAACAACAACAACAACGTCAAATAAACAACAACACCAACAACGTCAACAACAACAACAACAACAACAATGTCAAGTAAACAACAACAACAACAATGTCAAATAAACAACAACAACAACAACAACGTCAAATAAACAACAACAACAACGTCAAATAAACAACAACAACGTCAAATAAACAACAACAACAACGTCAACAACAAGAACAACAACGTCAAATAAACAACAACAAGAACTAGGTCAACAACAACAACAACGTCAAATAAACAACAACAACAACAACGTCAACAACAACAACAAGGTCAAATAAACAACAACAACAATAACAACGTCAAATAAACAACAACAACGACGTCAAATAAACAACAACAACAACAACAACAACAACAACGTCAAATAAACAACAACAATAACAACAACGTGAAATAAACAACAACAACTATGTCAACAACAACAACAACATCAAATAAACAACAACAACAACAACAACGTCAACCACAACAAAAACGTCAAATAAACAACAACAACAATAACAACGTCAAATAAACAACAACAACAACAACACCGTCAAATAAACAACAACAACAACAACAACGTCAAATAAACAACAACAACAACGACGACAAATAAACAACAACAACAACAACATCAACAACAACAAAAACGTCAAATAAACAACAACAACAACGTCAACAACAACAACTACGTCAAATAAACAATAACAAAAACGTCAAATAAACAACAACAAGAACAATGTCAATAAAAACAACGTCAAATAAACAACAACAACAACGTCAAATAAAAAACAACAACAACAACGTCAAATAAACAACAACACCAACAACGTCAACAACAACAACAACAACAATGTCAAATAAACAACAATAATAACAACGTCAACAACAACAAAAACGTCAAATAAACAACAACAACGTCAACAACAACAACTACGTCAAATAAACAATAACAACAACAACAACGTCAACAACAACAACGTCAAATAAACAACAACAACAACAACGTCAAATAAACAACAGCAACAATGTCAAATAAACAACAACAACAACAACAATGTCAAATAAACAACAACAACAACGTCAACAACAACAACAACAATGTCAAATAAACAACTACAACAACAACACCCTCAACAACAACAACAATGTCAAATAAACAATAACAACGTCAAATAAACAACAACGTCAAATAAACAACAACAACAACAACAACACCGCCAAATAAACAACAACAACAACAACAACGTCAAATAAACAACAACAACAACAACGTCAAATAAACAACAACAACAACGTCAACAACAACAACGTCAAATAAACAACAACAACAACAGCAACGTCAACAACAACAACAACAACGTCAAATAAACAACAACAACAACGTCAAATAAACAATAACAACAACAATGTCAAATAAACAACAACAACGTCAAATAAACAACAACAACAACAACAACGTCAAATAAACAACAACAACAACAATAACAACAACAACAACGTCAAATAAATAACAACAACAACAATGTCAACAACAACAACGTCAAATAAACAACAACAACAACGTCAAATAAACAACAACAACAACGTCAAATAAACAACGATAACAACAACAACAACGTCAAATAAACAACAACAACAACAACGTCAAATAAACAACAACAACAACAACAACATCAACATCAAATAAACAACAACAACAACAACAACAACGTCAAATAAACAACAAAAACAACGACAACAACAACGTCAAATAAACAACAATAACAACAACGTCAACTAAACAACAAGAACAACAACAACATCAAATAAACAACAACCACAACAAAAACGTCAAATAAACAACAACAACAACAACAACGTCAAATAAATAACAAACACAACAACAACAATGTCACCAACATTAACAACGTCAAATAAACAACAACAATAACAACGTCAAATAAACAACAACAACAACGTCAACAACAACAACATCAAATAAACAACAACAACAACAATAACAAGGTTAAAAATAACAACAACAATAACGTCAAATAAACAACAACAATAACAACAACGTCAAATAAACAACAACAACAACAACAACAACAACAAATACAATAACAACAACAACAATGTCAAATAACAACAACAACGTCAAATAAACAACAACAACGTCAAATAAACAACAACAACAACGTCAAATAAACAACAACAACAACAACGTCAAATAAATAACAACAACAACAACGTCAAATAAATACCAACAACAACAACAACGTCAAATAAATAACAACAACAACAACAACGTCAAATAAATAACAAAAACAACAACAACTCCAAATAACAAAAACAACGTCAAATAAACAACAATACCAACGTCAAATAAACAACAACAACAACAACAACAACATCAAATAAACAACAACAACAACAACGTCAAATAAACAACAACAACAACAATGTCAACAACAACGTCAAATAAACAACAACAACAACAATGTCAAATAAACAACAACAACTAAAACAACGTCAAATTAACAACAACAATAACAACAATGTCAAATAAACAACAACACCAACAACGTCAACAACAACAACAACAACAACAACAACAACAATGTCAAATAAACAACAACAATAGCAACAACGTCAATAATAACAACAATGTCAAATAAACAACAACAATAATGTCAAATAAACAACAACAACAATGTCAAATAAACAACAACAACAACAACAATGTCAACAACAACAACGTCAAATAAACAACAACAACAACGTCAAATAAACAACAACGTCAACAACATCAACAACGTCAAATAAACAACAACAACAACAACTATGTCAACAACAACGACAATGTCAAATAAACAACAACAACAACGTCAACAACAACTACGTCAAATAAACAACAACAACAACAACGTCAAATAAACAACAACAACAACAACACCGTCAAATAAACAACAACAACAACAACGTCAAATAAACAACAACAACAACGTCAAATAAACAACAACAACAACGTCAAATAAACAACAACAACAACAACGTCAACAACAACAACAACAACGTCAAATAAACAACAACAACAACATCAACAACAATAACAACAACATCAAATAAACAACAACAACAACGTCAAATAAACAATAACAACAACAATGTCAAATAAACAACAACAATGTCAAATAAACAACAACAACAACAACGTCAAATAAACAACAACAACAACAATAACAACAACAACAACGTCAAATAAATAACAACAACAACAACGTCAAATATACAACGTCAACAACAACAACAACGTCAAATAAACAACAACACCAACAACGTCAACAACAACAACAACAACAACAATGTCAAGTAAACAACAACAACAATGTCAAATAAACAACAACAACAACAACAACGTCAAATAAACAACAACAACAACGTCAAATAAACAACAACAACGTCAAATAAACAACAACAACAACGTCAACAACAAGAACAACAACGTCAAATAAACAACAACAAGAACTAGGTCAACAACAACAACAACGTCAAATAAAC
This sequence comes from Vicia faba, assembly GCA_948472305.1. Classification (NCBI taxonomy): domain Eukaryota; kingdom Viridiplantae; phylum Streptophyta; class Magnoliopsida; order Fabales; family Fabaceae; genus Vicia; species Vicia faba. Next base: position 319,111,751 of record OX451739.1, on the reverse strand, counting down.
AACAACAACAACAACGTCAACAACAACAACAAGGTCAAATAAACAACAACAACAATAACAACGTCAAATAAACAACAACAACACCGTCAAATAAACAACAACAACAACAACAACGTCAAATAAACAACAACAATAACAACAACGTGAAATAAACAACAACAATTATGTCAACAACAACAACAACATCAAATAAACAACAACAACAACAACAACGTCAACCACAACAAAAACGTCAAATAAACAACAACAACAATAACAACGTCAAATAAACAACAACAACAACACCGTCAAATAAACAACAACAACAACAACGTCAAATAAACAACAACAACAACAACGACAAATAAACAACAACAACAACAACATCAACAACAACAAAAACGTCGAATAAACAACAACAACAACGTCAACAACAACAACTACGTCAAATAAACAATAACAAAAACGTCAAATAAACAACAACAAGAACAATGTCAATAACAACAACGTCAAATAAACAACAACAACAACGTCAAATAAAAAACAACAACAACAACGTCAAATAAACAACAACACCAACAACGTCAACAACAACAACAACAACAATGTCAAATAAACAACAACAATAACAACGTCAACAACAACAAAAACGTCAAATAAACAACAACAACGTCAACAACAACAACTACGTCAAATAAACAATAACAACAACAACAACGTCAACAACAACAACGTCAAATAAACAACAACAACAACAACGTCAAATAAACAACTGCAACAATGTCAAATAAACAACAACAACAACAACAATGTCAAATAAACAACAACAACAACGTCAACAACAACAACAACAACAATGTCAAATAAACAACTACAACAACAACACCCTCAACAACAACAACAATGTCAAATAAACAATAACAACGTCAAATAAACAACAACGTCAAATAAACAACAACAACAACAACACCGCTAAATAAACAACAACAACAACAACAACGTCAAATAAACAACAACAACAACAACGTCAAATAAACAACAACAACAACAACGTCAAATAAACAACAACAACAACAACGTCAAATAAACAACAACAATAACAACAACGTCAACAACAACAACGTCAACTAAACAACAACAACAACAACAACAACAACAACGTCAAATAAACAACAACCACAACAACAACGTCAAATAAACAACAACAACAACAACAACGTCAAATAAACAACAAAAATAACAACCACAATGTCACCAACGTCAAATAAACAACAACAACACCAACGTCAAATAAACAACAACAACAACAACGTCAAATAAACAACAAAAACAAAGACAACAACAACAACAACAATAATAACAACGTTAAAAATAACAACAACAATAACGTCAAATAAACAACAACAACAACAACGTCAAATAAACAACAACAACAACAACAACAACAAATACAACAACAACAACGTCAAATAACAACAACAACGTCAAATAAACAACAATAACAACAACAACGACAAATAAACATCAACAACAACGTCAAATAAACAACAACAACAACAACAACAACATAAACAACAAAAACGTCAAATAAACAACTACGTCAACAACAACAACTACGTCAAATACATAACAACAACAACGTCAAATAAACAACAACAACAACAATGTCAACAACAACAACGTCAAATAAACAACAACAACAACATCAAATAAACAACAACAACAACTAAAACAATGTCAAATAAACAACAACAACAACAACAACGTCGAATAAACAACAACACCTACAACGTCAACAACAACAACAACAACAATGTCAAATAAACAACAACAACAACGTCAACAACAACAACAATGTCAAATAAACAACAACAACGTCAAATAAACAACAACAACAACAACGTCAAATAAACAACAACAACAACAACAACAACGTCAAATAAACAACAACAACAACAACAACGTCAACACCAACAACAACAACGTCAACACCAACAACAACAACGTCAAATAAATAATAACAACAACAACGTCAAATAAACAACAACAACAACAACAACGTCAACAAATACAACAACGTCAAATAAACAACAACAACAACAACGTCAAATAAACAACAACAACACCGTCAAATAAACAACAACAACAACAACAACGTCAAATAAACAACAACAACGTCAACACCAATAACAACAACGTCAAATAAACAACAACAACAACTATGTCAACAACAACAACAACGTCAAATAAACAACAACAACAACAACGTCAATTAAACAAAAACAACAACAACGTCAAATAAACAACAACAACACCGTCAAATAAACAACAACAACGTCAAATAAACAACAACAACAATAATGTCAACAACAACAACATCAAATAAACAACAACAACAACATCAAATTAACAACAACAACTAAAACAACGTCAAATAAACAACAACAACAACAACGTCAAATAAACAACAACACCAACAACGTCAACAACAACAACAATGTCAAATAAACAACAACAATAACAACGTCAACAACAACAACAATGTCAAATAAATAACAACAACAACGTCAAATAAACAACGTCAACAACAACAACAACGTCAAATAAACAACAACAAGAACTATGTCAACAACAACAACAACAACGTCAAATAAACAACAACAACAACAACGTCAACAACAACAACAACGTCAAATAAACAACAACAACAACAACGTCAAATAAACAACAACAACACCGTCAAATAAACAACAACAACAACAACATCAAATAAACAACAACAATGTCAAATAAACAACAACAACAACGTCAACAACAACAACGTCAAATAAACAACAACAACAACAATGTCAAATAAACAACAACAACGTCAAATAAACAACAACAACAACAACGTCAAATAAACAACAACAACAACAATAACAACAACAACGTCAAATAAATAACAACAACAACAACGTCAAATATACAACGTCAACAACAACAACGTCAAATAAACAACAACAACACCGTCAAATAAACAACAACAACAACAACATCAAATAAACAACAACAATGTCAAATAAACAACAACAACAACGTCAACAACAACAACGTCAAATAAACAACAACAACAACAATGTCAAATAAACAACAACAACGTCAAATAAACAACAACAACAACAACGTCAAATAAACAACAACAACAACAATAACAACAACAACAACGTCAAATAAATAACAACAACAACAACGTCAAATATACAACGTCAACAACAACAACGTCAAATAAACAACAACACAAACAACGTCAACAACAACAACAACAACAACAATGTCAAATAAACAACAGCAACAACAACGTCAAATAAACAACAACAATAACAACAACGTCAAATAAGCAACAACAACAAATACAACAACAACAATAACGCCAAATAACAAAAACAACGTCTAATAAACAACAATAACAACGTCAAATAAACAACAACAACAACATCAAATAAACAACAACAACAACAACGTCAAATAAACAACAACAACAACAATGTCGACAACAACGTCAAATAAACAACAACAACAACGTCAAATAAACAACAATAACAACGTCAAATAAACATGAACAACAACAACAACATCAAATAAACAACAACAACAACAACGTCAAATAAACAACAACAACAACATCAACAACAACAAAAACGTCAAATAAACAACAACAACAACAACGTCAACAACAACAACTACGTCAAATAAACAACAACAACAATGTCAAATAAACAACAACAACAACAATGTCAACAACAACAACATCAAATAAACAACAACAACAACGTCAAATAAACAACTAAAACAACGTCAAATAAACAACAACACCAACAACGTCAACAACAACAACAATGTCAAATAAACAACAACAATAACAACGTCAACAACAACAACAATGTCAAATAAACAACAACAACAACGTCAAATAAACAACGTCAACAACAACAACAACGTCAAATAAACAATAACAAGAACTATGTCAACAACAACAACAACGTCAAATAAACAACAACAACAACAACAACAACAACGTCAAATAAACAACAACAACAACAACGTCAAATAAACAACAACAACAACGTCAAATAAACAACAACAACAACAACGTCAAATAAACAACAACAACAACAATAACAACAACAACGTCAAATAAATAACAACAACAACAAAGTCAAATATACAACGTCAACAACAACAACGTCAAATAAACAACAACAACACCGTCAAATAAACAACAACAACAACAACATCAAATAAACAACAACAATGTCAAATAAACAACAACAACAACAACGTCAACAACAACAACGTCAAATAAACAACAACAACAACAATGTCAAATAAACAACAACAACGTCAAATAAACAACAACAACAACAACGTCAAATAAACAACAACAACAACAATAACAACAACAACAACGTCAAATAAATAACAACAACAACAACGTCAAATATACAACGTCAACAACAACAACGTCAAATAAACAACAACACAAACAACGTCAACAACAACAACAACAACAACAATGTCAAATAAACAACAGCAACAACAACGTCAAATAAACAACAACAATAACAACAACGTCAAATAAGCAACAACAACAAATACAACAACAACAATAACGCCAAATAACAAAAACAACGTCTAATAAACAACAATAACAATGTCAAATAAACAACAACAACAACATCAAATAAACAACAACAACAACGTCAAATAAACAATAACAACAACAATGTCGACAACAACGTCAAATAAACAACAACAACAACGTCAAATAAACAACAATAACAACGTCAAATAAACATGAACAACAACAACATCAAATAAACAACAACAACAACAACGTCAAATAAACAACAACAACAACATCAACAACAACAAAAACGTCAAATAAACAACAACAACAACAACGTCAACAACAACAACTACGTCAAATAAACAACAACAACAATGTCAAATAAACAACAACAACAACATCAAATAAACAACAACAACAACGTCAAATAAACAACTAAAACAACGTCAAATAAACAACAACACCAACAACGTCAACAACAACAACAATGTCAAATAAACAACAACAATAACAACGTCAACAACAACAACAATGTCAAATAAACAACAACAACAACGTCAAATAAACAACGTCAACAACAACAACAACGTCAAATAAACAATAACAAGAACTATGTCAACAACAACAACAACGTCAAATAAACAACAACAACAACAACGTCAACAACAACAAAAACATCAAATAAACAACAACAACAACAATAACAACGTCAAATAAACAACAACAACAATAACGTCAAATAAACAACAACAACAACAACGTCAAATAAACAACAACAACAACAACAAATACAATAACAACAACAACAACGTCAACAACAACGTCAAATAAACAACAACAACAACGTCAAATAAACAACAACAATAACAACAACGTCAAATAAGCAACAACAACAACAACAAATACAACAAAGACAACAACAACAACGTCAAATAACAACAACAACAACACCGTCAAATAAACAACAACAACAACACCGTCAAATAAACAACAACAACAATAACAACGTCAAATAAACAACAACAACAACAACGTCAAATAAATAATAACAACAATAACAACAACGTCAAATAAACAACAACAACAACAACAACAACAACAATAACAACAACAACAACAACGTGAAATAAACAACAACAACAATGTCAACAACATTAACAACGTCAAATAAACAACAACAACAACAACGTTAAATAAACAACAACAACAACAACAACGTCAACAACAACAACAACGTAAATTAAACAACAACAACAACGTCAAATAAACAACAACAACAACAACGTCAAATAAACAACAGCAACAACAACGTCAAATAAACAACAACAATAACAACAACGTCAAATAAGCAACAACAACAAATACAACAACAACAATAACGTCAAATAACAAAAACAACGTCTAATAAACAACAATAACAACGTCAAATAAACAACAACAACAACAACAACAACATCAAATAAACAACAACAACAACGTCAAATAAACAACAACAACAACGTCAAATAAATAACAACAACAATAACAACAACGTCAAATAAACAACAACAACAACAACAACAACAACAACAATAACAACAACAACAACAACGTGAAATAAACAAGAGTAACAACAATGTCAACAACATTAACAACGTTATATAAACAACAACAACAACAACAACGTTAAATAAACAACAACAACAACAACAACGTCAACAACAACAACAATAACGTAAATTAAACAACAACAACAACGTCAAATAAACAACAACAACAACAACAACGTCAAATAAACAACAGCAACAACAACGTCAAATAAACAACAGCAATAACAACAACATCAAATAAGCAACAACAACAAATACAACAACAACAATAACGTTAAATAACAAAAACAACGTCAAATAAACAACAATAACAACGTCAAATAAACAACAACAACAACAACATCAAATAAACAACAACAACAACAACGTCAAATAAACAACAACAACAACAATTTCGACAACAACGTCAAATAAACAACAACAACAACGTCAAATAAACAACAATAACAACGTCAAATAAACATGAACAACAACAACAACAACATCAAATAAACAACAACAACAACAACAACGTCAAATAAACAACAACAACAACATCAACAACAACAAAAACGTCAAATAAACAACAACAACAACAACAACGTCAACAACAATAACTACGTCAAATAAACAACAACAACAATGTCAAATAAACAACAACAACAACAATGTCAACAACAACAACATCAAATAAACAACAACAACGTCAAATAAACAACTAAAATAACGTCAAATAAACAACAACACCAACAACGTCAACAACAACAACAATGTCAAATAAACAACAACAATAACAACGTCAACAACAACAACAATGTCAAATAAACAACAACAACAACGTCAAATAAACAACGTCAACAACAACAACAACGTCAAATAAACAACAACAAGAACAACAACAACGTCAACAACAACAACAACGTCAAATAAACAACAACAACAACAACGTCAAATAAACAACAACAACACCGTCAAATAAACAACAACAACAACGTCAAATAAACAACAACAACAACAACAACCTCAACAACAACAACGTCAAATAAACAACAACAACAACAACAACGTCAACAACAACAACAACAACAACGTCAAATAAACAACAACAACAACGTCAAATAAACAATAACAACAACAATGTCAAATAAACAACAACAACGTCAAATAAACAACAACAACAACAACAACGTCAAATAAACAACAACAACAACAATAACAACAACAACAACGTCAAATAAATAACAACAACAACAACGTCAAATATACAACGTCAACAACAACAACGTCAAATAAACAACAACACCAACAACGTCAACAACAACAACAACAACAACAACAACAATGTCAAATAAACAGCAACAACGTCAAATAAACAACATCAACAACAACGTCAAATAAACAACAACAACGTGAAATAAACAACAACAACAACGTCAACAACAACAACAACGTCAAATAAACAACAACAAGAACTATGTCAACAACAACAACAACGTCAAATAAACAACAACAACAACAACAACGTCAACAACAACAACAACGTCAAATAAACAACAACCACAACAACGTCAAATAAACAACACCAACACCGTCAAATAAACAACAACAACAACAACGTCAAATAAACAACAACAACAACAACAACAACGTCAAATAAATAACAACAACAATAACAACAACGTCAAATAAACAACAACAACAACAACAACAACAACAACAACAACAACAACGTGAAATAAACAAGAGTAACAACAATGTCAACAACATTAACAACGTCAAATAAACAACAACAACAACAACAACAACGTTAAATAAACAACAACAACAACAACAACAACGTCAACAACAACAACAACGTAAATTAAACAACAACAACAACGTCAAATAAACAACAACAACAACAACGTCAAATAAACAACAGCAACAACAACGTCAAATAAACAACAACAATAACAACAACGTCAAATAAGCAACAACAACAAATACAACAACAACAATAACGTCAAATAACAAAAACAACGTCTAATAAACAACAATAACAACATCAAATAAACAACAACAACAACAACATCAAATAAACAACAACAACAACAACGTCAAATAAACAACAACAACAATAATGTCAACAACAACGTCAAATAAACAACAACAACAACGTCAAATAAACAACAATAACAACGTCAAATAAACAACAACAACAACAACAAATAAACAACAACAACAACAACAATAACGTCAAATAAACAACAACAACAACAACATCAACAACAACGTCAAATAAACAACAACAACAACGTCAACAACAACAACTACGTGAAATAAACAACAACAACAATGTCAAATAAACAACAACAACAATGTCAACAACAACAACATGAAATAAACAACAACAACGTCAAATAAACAACAACAATTAAAACAACGTCAAATAAACAACAACAACAACAACGTCAAATAAACAACAACACCAACAACGTCAACAACAACAATAATGTCAAATAAACAACAACAATAACAACGTCAACAACAACAACAATGTCAAATAAACAACAACAACAACAACGTCAAATAAACAACGTCAACAACAACAACAACGTCAAATAAACAACAACAACAACAACAACATCAAATAAACAACAACAACAACAACGTCAAATAAACAACAAAAACAACGACAACATCAACGTCAAATAAACAACAACAACAACAACGTCAAATAAATAACAACAACAACAACGTCAAATAAACAACAACAACAACGTCAAATAAACAATAACAACAACAATGTCAAATAAACAACAACAACGTCAAATAAACAACAACAACAACAACGTCAAATAAACAACAACAACAACAATAACAACAACAACAACGTCAAATAAATAACAACAACAACAACGTCAAATATACAACGTCAACAACAACAACGTCAAATAAACAACAACAACAACAACAACAACAATGTCAAATAAACAACAACAACGTCAAATAAACAACAACAACAACAACGTCAAATAAACAACAACAACGTGAAATAAACAACAACAACAACGTCAACAACAACAACAACAACGTCAAATAAACAACAACAAGAACTATGTCAACAACAACAACAACGTCAAATAAACAACAACAACAACAACAACGTCAACAACAACAACAACGTCAAATAAACAACAACCACAACAACGTCAAATAAACAACACCAACACCGTCAAATAAACAACAACAACAACAACAACGTCAAATAAACAACAATAACAACAACAACAACGTCAAATAAATAACAACAACAATAACAACAACGTCAAATAAACAACAACAACAACAACAACAACAACAACAACAACAACAACGTGAAATAAACAAGAGTAACAACAATGTCAACAACATTAACAACGTCAAATAAACAACAACAACAACAACAACAACGTTAAATAAACAACAACAACAACAACGTCAACAACAACAACAACGTAAATTAAACAACAACAACAACAACGTCAAATAAACAACAACAACAACAACGTCAAATAAGCAACAGCAACAACAACGTCAAATAAACAACAACAATAACAACAACGTCAAATAAGCAACAACAACAAATACAACAACAACAATAACGTCAAATAACAAAAACAACGTCTAATAAACAACAATAACAACGTCAAATAAACAACAACAACAACAACATCAAATAAACAACAACAACAATAACGTCAAATAAACAATAACAACAATAATGTCAACAACAACGTCAAATAAACAACAACAACAACGTCAAATAAACAACAATAACAACGTCAAATAAACAACAACAACAACAACAACAAATAAACAACAACAACAACAACAATAACGTCAAATAAACAACAACAACAACAACATCAACAACAACGTCAAATAAACAACAACAACAACGTCAACAACAACAACTACGTGAAATAAACAACAACAACAATGTCAAATAAACAACAACAACAATGTCAACAACAACAACATGAAATAAACAACAACAACGTCAAATAAACAACAACAATTAAAACAACGTCAAATAAACAACAACAACAACAACAACGTCAAATAAACAACAACACCAACAACGTCAACAACAACAACAATGTCAAATAAACAACAACAATAACAACGTCAACAACAACAACAATGTCAAATAAACAACAACAACAACAACGTCAAATAAACAACGTCAACAACAACAACAACGTCAAATAAACAACAAAAACAACGACAACAACAACGTCAAATAAACAACAACAACAACAACGTCAAATAAATAACAACAACAACAACGTCAAATAAACAACAAAAACAACAACAATAACAACAACAACAACAACGTCAAATAAACAACAACAACAACAACGTCAAATAAACAACAACAACGTCAAATAAACAACAACGTCAAGTAAACAACAACAACAATGTCAACAACAACAACAACAACGTCAAATAAACAACAACAAGAACTATGTCAACAACAACAACAACGTCAAATTAAAAAAAAACAACAATAACGTCAACAACAACAACAACGTCAAATAAACAACAACCACAACAACGTCAAATAAACAACAACAACACCGTCAAATAAACAACAACAACAACAACAACAACGTCAAATAAACAACAAAAACAACAACAACGTCAAATAAATAACAACAACAATAACAACAACGTCAAATAAACAACAACAACAACAACAACAATAACAACAACAACAACAACAACAACGTGAAATAAACAAGAGTAACAACAATGTCAACAACATTAACAACGTCAAATAAACAACAACAACAACAACAACAACGTTAAATAAACAACAACAACAACAACGTCAACAACAACAACAACAACGTAAATTAAACAACAACAACAACGTCAAATAAACAACAACAACAACAACGTCAAATAAACAACAGCAACAACAACGTCAAATAAACAACAACAATAACAACAACGTCAAATAAGCAACAACAACAAATACAACAACAACAATAACGTCAAATAACAAAAACAACGTCTAATAAACAACAATAACAACGTCAAATAAACAACAACAACAACAACAACATCAAATAAACAACAACAACAACAATGTCAAATAAACAACAACAACAATAATGTCAACAACAACGTCAAATAAACAACAACAACAACGTCAAATAAACAACAATAACAACGTCAAATAAACAACAACAACAACAACAAATAAACAACAACAACAACAATAACGTCAAATAAACAACAACAACAACAACGTCAAATAAACAACAACAACAATGTCAACAACAACAACTACGTGAAATAAACAACAACAACAATGTCAAATAAACAACAACAACAACAATGTCAACAACAACAACATGAAATAAACAACAACAACGTCAAATAAACAACAACAATTAAAACAACGTCAAATAAACAAGAACAACAACAACAACAACAACGTCAAATAAACAACAACACCAACAACGTCAACAACAACAACAATGTCAAATAAACAACAACAATAACAACGTCAACAACAACAACAATGTCAAATATACCACAACAACAACAACGTCAAATAAACAACGTCAATAACAACAACAACGTCAAATAAACAACAACAACAACATCAAATAAACAACAACAACAACAATGTCAAATAAACAACAAAAACAACGACAACAACAACGTCAAATAAACAACAACAACAACAACGTCAAATAAATAACAACAACAACAACGTCAAATAAACAACAAAAACAACAACAACAATAACAACAACAACAACAACGACAAATAAACAACAACAACAACATCAACAACAACAAAAACGTCAAATAAACAACAACAACAACAACGTCAACAACAACAACTACGTCAAATAAACAACAACAACAATGTCAAATAAACAACAACAACAACAATGTCAACAACAACAACATCAAATAAACAACAACAACGTCAAATAAACAACTAAAACAACGTCAAATAAACAACAACACCAACAACGTCAACAACAACAACAATGTCAAATAAACAACAACAATAACAACGTCAACAACAACAACAATGTCAAATAAACAACAACAACAACGTCAAATAAACAACGTCAACAACAACAACAACGTCAAATAAACAACAACAAGAACAACAACAACGTCAACAACAACAACAACGTCAAATAAACAACAACAACAACAACGTCAAATAAACAACAACAACACCGTCAAATAAACAACAACAACAACAACGTCAAATAAACAACAACAACGTCAAATAAACAACAACAACAACAACGTCAACAACAACAACGTCAAATAAACAACAACAATAACAACAACGTCAAATAAGCAACAACAACAAATACAACAACAACAATAACGTCAAATAACAAAAACAACGTCTAATAAACAACAATAACAACGTCAAATAAACAACAACAACAACAACATCAAATAAACAACAACAACAACAACGTCAAATAAACAACAACAACAATAATGTCAACAACAACGTCAAATAAACAACAACAACAACGTCAAATAAACAACAATAACAACGTCAAATAAACAACAACAACAACAACAAATAAACAACAACAACAACAACAATAACGTCAAATAAACAACAACAACAACAACATCAACAACAACGTCAAATAAACAACAACAACAACGTCAACAACAACAACTACGTGAAATAAACAACAACAACAATGTCAAATAAACAACAACAACAATGTCAACAACAACAACATGAAATAAACAACAACAACGTCAAATAAACAACAACAATTAAAACAACGTCAAATAAACAACAACAACAACAACAACGTCAAATAAACAACAACACCAACAACGTCAACAACAACAACAATGTCAAATAAACAACAACAATAACAACGTCAACAACAACAACAATGTCAAATAAACAACAACAACAACAACGTCAAATAAACAACGTCAACAACAACAACAACGTCAAATAAACAACAACAACAACAACATCAAATAAACAACAACAACAACAACGTCAAATAAACAACAAAAACAACGACAACAACAACGTCAAATAAACAACAACAACAACAACGTCAAATAAATAACAACAACAACAACGTCAAATAAACAACAACAACAACGTCAAATAAACAATAACAACAACAATGTCAAATAAACAACAACAACGTCAAATAAACAACAACAACAACAACGTCAAATAAACAACAACAACAACAATAACAACAACAACAACGTCAAATAAATAACAACAACAACAACGTCAAATATACAACGTCAACAACAACAACGTCAAATAAACAACAACAACAACAACAACAATGTCAAATAAACAACAACAACGTCAAATAAACAACAACAACAACAACGTCAAATAAACAACAACAACGTGAAATAAACAACAACAACAACGTCAACAACAACAACAACAACGTCAAATAAACAACAACAAGAACTATGTCAACAACAACAACAACGTCAAATAAACAAGAACAACAACAACAACGTCAACAACAACAACAACGTCAAATAAACAACAACCACAACAACGTCAAATAAACAACACCAACACCGTCAAATAAACAACAACAACAACAACAACGTCAAATAAACAACAACAACAACAACAACAACGTCAAATAAATAACAACAACAATAACAACAACGTCAAATAAACAACAACAACAACAACAACAACAACAACAACAACAACAACAACGTGAAATAAACAAGAGTAACAACAATGTCAACAACATTAACAACGTCAAATAAACAACAACAACAACAACAACAATGTTAAATAAACAACAACAACAACAACAACGTCAACAACAACAACAACGTAAATTAAACAACAACAACAACGTCAAATAAACAACAACAACAACAACGTCAAATAAGCAACAGCAACAACAACGTCAAATAAACAACAACAATAACAACAACGTCAAATAAGCAACAACAACAAATACAACAATAACAATAACGTCAAATAACAAAAACAACGTCTAATAAACAACAATAACAACGTCAAATAAACAACAACAACAACATCAAATAAACAACAACAACAACAACGTCAAATAAACAACAACAACAATAATGTCAACAACAATGTCAAATAAACAACAACAACAACGTCAAATAAACAACAATAACAACGTCAAATAAACAACAACAACAACAAATAAACAACAACAACAACAACAATAACGTCAAATAAACAACAACAACAACAACATCAACAACAACGTCAAATAAACAACAACAACAACGTCAACAACAACAACTACGTGAAATAAACAACAACAACAATGTCAAATAAACAACAACAACAATGTCAACAACAACAACATGAAATAAACAACAACAACGTCAAATAAACAACAACAATTAAAACAACGTCAAATAAACAACAACAACAACAACAACGTCAAATAAACAACAACACCAACAACGTCAACAACAACAACAATGTCAAATAAACAACAACAATAACAACGTCAACAACAACAACAATGTCAAATAAACAACAACAACAACAACGTCAAATAAACAACGTCAACAACAACAACAACGTCAAATAAACAACAAAAACAACGACAACAACAACGTCAAATAAACAACAACAACAACAACGTCAAATAAATAACAACAACAACAACGTCAAATAAACAACAAAAACAACAACAACAATAACAACAACAACAACAACGTCAAATAAACAACAACAACGTCAAATAAACAACAACGTCAAATAAACAACAACAACAACGTCAACAACAACAACAACAACGTCAAATAAACAACAACAAGAACTATGTCAACAACAACAACAACGTCAAATAAAAAAAAACAACAACAACGTCAACAACAACAACAACGTCAAATAAACAACAACCACAACAACGTCAAATAAACAACAACAACACCGTCAAATAAACAACAACAACAACAACAACGTCAAATAAACAACAACAACAACAACAACAACGTCAAATAAATAACAACAACAATAACAACAACGTCAAATAAACAACAACAACAACAACAACAACAACAATAACAACAACAACAACAACAACGTGAAATAAACAAGAGTAACAACAATGTCAACAACATTAACAACGTCAAATAAACAACAACAACAACAACAACAACGTTAAATAAACAACAACAACAACAACGTCAACAACAACAACAACAACGTAAATTAAACAACAACAACAACGTCAAATAAACAACAACAACAACAACGTCAAATAAACAACAGCAACAACAACGTCAAATAAACAACAACAATAACAACAACGTCAAATAAGCAACAACAACAAATACAACAACAACAATAACGTCAAATAACAAAAACAACGTCTAATAAACAACAATAACAACGTCAAATAAACAACAACAACAACAACAACATCAAATAAACAACAACAACAACAACGTCAAATAAACAACAACAACAATAATGTCAACAACAACGTCAAATAAACAACAACAACAACGTCAAATAAACAACAATAACAACGTCAAATAAACAACAACAACAACAACAAATAAACAACAACAACAACAACAATAACGTCAAATAAACAACAACAACAACAACAACATCAACAACAACGTCAAATAAACAACAACAACAATGTCAACAACAACAACAACATGAAATAAACAACAACAACAACAACGTGAAATAAACAACAAGAACAACGTCAAATAAACAACAACACCAACAACGTCAACAACAACAACAATGTCAAATAAACAACAACAATAACAACGTCAACAACAACAACAATGTCAAATATACCACAACAACAACAACGTCAAATAAACAACGTCAACAACAACAACAACGTCAAATAAACAACAACAACAACATCAAATAAACAACAACAACAACAATGTCAAATAAACAACAAAAACAACGACAACAACAACGTCAAATAAACAACAACAACAACAACGTCAAATAAATAACAACAACAACAACGTCAAATAAACAACAAAAACAACAACAACAATAACAACAACAACAACAACGACAAATAAACAACAACAACAACATCAACAACAACAAAAACGTCAAATAAACAACAACAACAACAACATCAACAACAACAACTACGTCAAATAAACAACAACAACAATGTCAAATAAACAACAACAACAACAATGTCAACAACAACAACATCAAATAAACAACAACAACGTCAAATAAACAACTAAAACAACGTCAAATAAACAACAACACCAACAACGTCAACAACAACAACAATGTCAAATAAACAACAACAATAACAACGTCAACAACAACAACAATGTCAAATAAACAACAACAACAACGTCAAATAAACAACGTCAACAACAACAACAACGTCAAATAAACAACAACAAGAACAACAACAACGTCAACAACAACAACAACGTCAAATAAACAACAACAACAACAACGTCAAATAAACAACAACAACACCGTCAAATAAACAACAACAACAACAACGTCAAATAAACAACAACAACGTCAAATAAACAACAACAACAACAACGTCAACAACAACAACGTCAAATAAACAACAACAACAACAACAACGTCAACAACAACAACAACAACGTCAAATAAACAACAACAACAACGCCAAATAAACAATAACAACAACAATGTCAAATAAACAACAACAACGTCAAATAAACAACAACAACAACAACGTCAAATAAACAACAACAATAACAACAATAACAACAACAACAACGTCAAATAAATAACAACAACAACAACGTCAAATATACA
>OX451739.1:319077268-319089768 GCA_948472305.1 Vicia faba | reverse complement strand
ACAACAACGTCAACAACAACAACGTCAAATAAACAACAACAACAACAACAACGTCAACAACAACAACAACAACGTCAAATAAACAACAACAACAACGTCAAATAAACAATAACAACAACAATGTTAAATAAACAACAACAACGTCAAATAAACAACAACAACAACAACGTCAAATAAACAACAACAACAACAACAATAACAACAACAACAACGTCAAATAAATAACAACAACAACAACGTCAAATATACAACGTCAACAACAACAACGTCAAATAAACAACAACACCAACAACGTCAACAACAACAACAACAACAATGTCAAATAAACAACAACAACGTCAAATAAACAACAACAACAACAACGTCAAATAAACAACAACAACGTGAAATAAACAACAACAACAACGTCAACAACAACAACAACAACAACGTCAAATAAACAACAACAAGAACTATGTCAACAACAACAACAACGTCAAATAAACAACAACAACAACAACGTCAACAACAACAACAACGTCAAATAAACAACAACCACAACAACGTCAAATAAACAACAACAACACCGTCAAATAAACAACAACAACAACGTCAAATAAACAACAACAACAACAACAACGTCAAATAAATAACAACAACAATAACAACAACGTCAAATAAACAACAACAACAACAACAACAATAACAACAACAACAACAACAACGTGAAATAAACAAGAGTAACAACAATGTCAACAACATTAACAACGTCAAATAAACAACAACAACAACAACAACGTTAAATAAACAACAACAACAACGTCAACAACAACAACGTCAACAACAACAACAACGTAAATTAAACAACAACAACAACGTCAAATAAACAACAACAACAACAACGTCAAATAAACAACAGCAACAACAACGTCAATAACAACAACAACAACGTAAATTAAACAACAACAACAACGTCAAATAATCAACAACAACAACAACGTCAAATAAACAACAGCAACAACAACGTCAAATAAACAACAACAATAACAACAACGTCAAATAAGCAACAACAACAAATACAACAACAACAATAACGTCAAATAACAAAAACAACGTCTAATAAACAACAATAACAACGTCAAATAAACAACAACAACAACAACAACATCAAATAAACAACAACAACAACAACGTCAAATAAACAACAACAACAATAATGTCAACAACAACGTCAAATAAACAACAACAACAACGTCAAATAAACAACAATAACAACGTCAAATAAACAACAACAACAACAACAACAAATAAACAACAACAACAACAACAATAACGTCAAATAAACAACAACAACAACAACATCAACAACAACGTTAAATAAACAACAACGTCAACAACAACAACTACGTGAAATAAACAACAACAACAATGTCAAATAAACAACAACAACAACAATGTCAACAACAACAACATGAAATAAACAACAACAACGTCAAATAAACAACAACAATTAAAACAACGTCAAATAAACAACAACAACAACAACAACGTCAAATAAACAACAACACCAACAACGTCAACAACAACAACAATGTCAAATAAACAACAACAATAACAACGTCAACAACAACAACAATGTCAAATAAACAACAACAACAACAACGTCAAATAAACAACGTCAACAACAACAACAACGTCAAATAAACAACAACAACAACATCAAATAAACAACAACAACAACGTCAAATAAACAACAAAAACAACGACAACAACAACGTCAAATAAACAACAACAACAACAACGTCAAATAAATAACAACAACAACAACGTCAAATAAACAACAAAAACAACAACAACAATAACAACAACAACAACGTCAAATAAACAACAACAACAACAACAACGTCAAATAAACAACAACAACGTCAAATAAATAACAACAACAACGTCAACAACAACAACAACAACGTCAAATAAACAACAACAAGAACTATGTCAACAACAACAACAACGTCAAATAAACAACAACAACAACAACGTCAACAACAACAACAACGTCAAATAAACAACAACCACAACAACGTCAAATAAACAACAACAACACCGTCAAGTAAACAACAACAACAACAACAACGTCAAATAAACAACAACAACAACAACAACGTCAAATAAATAACAACAACAATAACAACAACGTCAAATAAACAACAACAACAACAACAACAACAATAACAACAACAACAACAACAACGTGAAATAAACAAGAGTAACAACAATGTCAACAACATTAAAAACGTCAAATAAACAACAACAACAACAACAATAACAACGTTAAATAAACAACAACAACAACAACGTCAACAACAACAACAACAACGTAAATTAAACAACAACAACAACGTCAAATAAACAACAACAACAACAACAACGTCAAATAAACAACAGCAACAACAACGTCAAATAAACAACAACAATAACAACAACGTCAAATAAGCAACAACAACAAATACAACAACAACAATAACGTCAAATAACAAAAACAACGTCTAATAAACAACAATAACAACGTCAAATAAACAACAACAACAACAACAACATCAAATAAACAACAACAACGTCAAATAAACAACAACAACAATAATGTCAACAACAACGTCAAATAAACAACAACAACAACGTCAAATAAACAACAATAACAACGTCAAATAAACAACAACAACAACAACATCAAATAAACAACAACAACAACAACATCAAATAAACAACAACAACAATAATGTCAACAACAACGTCAAATAAACAACAACAACAACGTCAAATAAACAACAATAACAACGTCAAATAAACAACAACAACAACAACAACAAATAAACAACAACAACAACAACAATAACGTCAAATAAACAACAACAACAACAACATCAACAACAACGTCAAATAAACAACAACAACAACGTCAACAACAACAACTACGTGAAATAAACAACAACAACAATGTCAAATAAACAACAACAACAATGTCAACAACAACAACATGAAATAAACAACAACAACGTCAAATAAACAACAACAATTAAAACAACGTCAAATAAACAACAACAACAACAACAACAACGTCAAATAAACAACAACACCAACAACGTCAACAACAACAACAATGTCAAATAAACAACAACAATAACAACGTCAACAACAACAACAATGTCAAATAAACAACAACAACAACGTCAAATAAACAACGTCAACAACAACAACAACGTCAAATAAACAACAACAACAACATCAAATAAACAACAACAACAACAACGTCAAATAAACAACAAAAACAACGACAACAACAACGTCAAATAAACAACAACAACAACGTCAAATAAATAACAACAACAACAACGTCAAATAAACAACAAAAACAACAACAACAATAACAACAACAACAACGTCAAATAAACAACAACAACAACGTCAAATAAACAACAACAACGTCAAATAAACAACAACGTCAAATAAACAACAACAACAACGTCAACAACAACAACAACGTCAAATAAACAACAACAAGAACTATGTCAACAACAACAACAACGTCAAATAAAAAAAAAACAACAACAACGTCAACAACAACAACAACGTCAAATAAACAACAACCACAACAACGTCAAATAAACAACAACAACACCGTCAAATAAACAACAACAACAACAACAACGTCAAATAAACAACAACAACAACAACAACAACGTCAAATAAATAACAACAACAATAACAACAACGTCAAATAAACAACAACAACAACAACAACAACAACAATAACAACAACAACAACAACAACAACGTGAAATAAACAAGAGTAACAACAATGTCAACAACATTAACAACGTCAAATAAACAACAACAACAACAACAACAACAACAACAACAACAACGCTAAATAAACAACAACAACAACGTCAACAACAACAACAACAACGTAAATTAAACAACAACAACAACGTCAAATAAACAACAACAACAACAACGTCAAATAAACAACAGCAACAACAACGTCAAATAAACAACAACAATAACAACAACGTCAAATAAGCAACAACAACAAATACAACAACAACAATAACGTCAAATAACAAAAACAACGTCTAATAAACAACAATAACAACGTCAAATAAACAACAACAACAACAACAACATCAAATAAACAACAACAACAACAACGTCAAATAAACAACAACAACAATAATGTCAACAACAACGTCAAATAAACAACAACAACAACGTCAAATAAACAACAATAACAACGTCAAATAAACAACAACAACAACAACAAATAAACAACAACAACAACAACAATAACGTCAAATAAATAACAACAACAACATCAACAACAACGTCAAATAAACAACAACAACAATGTCAACAACAACAACTACGTGAAATAAACAACAACAACAATGTCAAATAAACAACAACAACAACAATGTCAATAACAACAACATGAAATAAACAACAACAACGTCAAATAAACAACAACAATTAAAACAACGTCAAATAAACAACAACAACAACAACAACAACAACAACAACAACGTCAAATAAACAACAACACCAACAACGTCAACAACAACAACAATGTCAAATAAACAACAACAATAACAACGTCAACAACAACAACAATGTCAAATAAACCACAACAACAACAACGTCAAATAAACAACGTCAACAACAACAACAACGTCAAATAAACAACAACAACAACATCAAATAAACAACAACAACAACAACAACGTCAAATAAACAACAAAAACAACGACAACAACAACGTCAAATAAACAACAACAACAACAACGTCAAATAAATAACAACAACAACAACGTCAAATAAACAACAAAAACAACAACAACAATAACAACAACAACAACAACGTCAAATAAACAACAACAACAACATCAACAACAACAAAAACGTCAAATAAACAACAACAACAACAACGTCAACAACAACAACTACGTCAAATAAACAACAACAACAATGTCAAATAAACAACAACAACAACAATGTCAACAACAACAACATCAAATAAACAACAACAACGTCAAATAAACAACTAAAACAACGTCAAATAAACAACAACACCAACAACGTCAACAACAACAATAATGTCAAATAAACAACAACAATAACAACGTCAACAACAACAACAATGTCAAATAAACAACAACAACAACAACGTCAAATAAACAACGTCAACAACAACAACAACGTCAAATAAACAACAACAAGAACAACAACAACGTCAACAACAACAACAACGTCAAATAAACAACAACAACAACAACGTCAAATAAACAACAACAACACCGTCAAATAAACAACAACAACAACAACGTCAAATAAACAACAACAACGTCAAATAAACAACAACAACAACAACGTCAACAACAACAACGTCAAATAAACAACAACAACAACAACAACAACGTCAACAACAACAACAACAACGTCAAATAAACAACAACAACAACGTCAAATAAACAATAACAACAACAATGTCAAATAAACAACAACAACGTCAAATAAACAACAACAACAACAACGTCAAATAAACAACAACAACAACAACAATAACAACAACAACAACGTCAAATAAATAACAACAACAACAACGTCAAATATACAACGTCAACAACAACAACGTCAAATAAACAACAACACCAACAACGTCAACAACAACAACAACAACAACAATGTCAAATAAACAACAACAACGTCAAATAAACAACAACAACAACAACGTCAAATAAACAACAACAACGTGAAATAAACAACAACAACAACGTCAACAACAACGTCAAATAAACAACAACAAGAACTATGTCAACAACAACAACAACGTCAAATAAACAACAACAACAACAACGTCAACAACAATAACAACGTCAAATAAACAACAACCACAACAACGTCAAATAAACAACAACAACACCGTCAAATAAACAACAACAACAACAACAACGTCAAATAAACAACAACAACAACAACAACGTCAAATAAATAACAACAACAATAACAACAACGTCAAATAAACAACAACAACAACAACAACAATAACAACAACAACAACAACAACGTGAAATAAACAAGAGTAACAACAATGTCAACAACATTAACAACGTCAAATAAACAACAACAACAACAACAACAACGTTAAATAAACAACAACAACAACAACAACGTCAACAACAACAACAACAACGTAAATTAAACAACAACAACGTCAAATAAACAACAACAACAACAACGTCAAATAAACAACAGCAACAACAACGTCAAATAAACAACAACAATAACAACAACGTCAAATAAGCAACAACAACAAATACAACAACAACAATAACGTCAAATAACAAAAACAACGTCTAATAAACAACAATAACAACGTCAAATAAACAACAACAACAACAACAACATCAAATAAACAACAACAACAACAACGTCAAATAAACAACAACAACAATAATGTCAACAACAACGTCAAATAAACAACAACAACAACGTCAAATAAACAACAATAACAACGTCAAATAAACAACAACAACAACAACAACAAATAAACAACAACAACAACAACAATAACGTCAAATAAACAACAACAACAACAACAACATCAACAACAACGTCAAATAAACAACAACAACAACGTCAACAACAACAACTACGTGAAATAAACAACAACAACAATGTCAAATAAACAACAACAACAACAATGTCAACAACAACAACATGAAATAAACAACAACAACGTCAAATAAACAACAACAATTAAAACACCGTCAAATAAACATCAACAACAACAACAACGTCAAATAAACAACAACACCAACAACGTCAACAACAACAAAAATGTCAAATAAACAACAACAATAACAACGTCAACAACAACAACAATGTCAAATAAACAACAACAACAACAACGTCAAATAAACAACGTCAACAACAACAACAACGTCAAATAAACAACAACAACAACATCAAATAAACAACAACAACAACGTCAAATAAACAACAAAAACAACGACAACAACAACGTCAAATAAACAACAACAACAACGTCAAATAAATAACAACAACAACAACGTCAAATAAACAACAAAAACAACAACAACAATAACAACAACAACAACAACGTCAAATAAACAACAACAACAACAACAACGTCAAATAAACAACAACAACGTCAAATAAACAACAACAACAACGTCAACAACAACAACAACAACGTCAAATAAACAACAACAAGAACTATGTCAACAACAACAACAACGTCAAATAAACAACAACAACAACAACGTCAACAACAACAACAACGTCAAATAAACAACAACCACAACAACGTCAAATAAACAACAACAACACCGTCAAGTAAACAACAACAACAACAACAACAACGTCAAATAAACAACAACAACAACAACAACGTCAAATAAATAACAACAACAATTACAACAACGTCAAATAAACAACAACAACAACAACAACAATAACAACAACAACAACAACAACGTGAAATAAACAAGAGTAACAACAATGTCAACAACATTAACAACGTCAAATAAACAACAACAACAACAACAATAACAACGTTAAATAAACAACAACAACAACAACGTCAACAACAACAACAACAACGTAAATTAAACAACAACAACAACGTCAAATAAACAACAACAACAACAACAACGTCAAATAAACAACAGCAACAACAACGTCAAATAAACAACAACAATAACAACAACGTCAAATAAGCAACAACAACAAATACAACAACAACAATAACGTCAAATAACAAAAACAACGTCTAATAAACAACAATAACAACGTCAAATAAACAACAACAACAACAACGTCAAATAAACAACAACAACAATAATGTCAACAACAACGTCAAATAAACAACAACAACGTCAAATAAACAACAATAACAACGTCAAATAAACAACAACAACAACAACAACAAATAAACAACAACAACAACAACAATAACGTCAAATAAACAACAACAACAACATCAACAACAACGTCAAATAAACAACAACAACAACGTCAACAACAACAACTACGTGAAATAAACAACAACAACAATGTCAAATAAACAACAACAACACCGTCAAATAAACAACAACAACAACAACAACGTCAAATAAACAACAACAACAACAACAACGTCAAATAAATAACAACAACAATAACAACAACGTCAAATAAACAACAACAACAACAAGAACAATAACAACAACAACAACAACAACGTGAAAT
This sequence comes from Vicia faba, assembly GCA_948472305.1. NCBI lineage: Eukaryota > Viridiplantae > Streptophyta > Magnoliopsida > Fabales > Fabaceae > Vicia > Vicia faba. Next base: position 319,081,482 of record OX451739.1, on the reverse strand, counting down.
AAACAAGAGTAACAACAATGTCAACAACATTAACAACGTCAAATAAACAACAACAACAACAACAACAACGTTAAATAAACAACAACAACAACAACGTCAACAACAACAACAACAACGTAAATTAAACAACAACAACAACGTCAAATAAACAACAACAACAACAACGTCAAATAAACAACAGCAACAACAACGTCAAATAAACAACAACAATAACAACAACGTCAAATAAGCAACAACAACAAATACAACAACAACAATAACGTCAAATAACAAAAACAACGTCTAATAAACAACAATAACAACGTCAAATAAACAACAACAACAACAACAACATCAAATAAACAACAACAACAACAACGTCAAATAAACAACAACAACAATAATGTCAACAACAACGTCAAATAAACAACAACAACAACGTCAAATAAACAACAATAACAACGTCAAATAAACAACAACAACAACAACAACAAATAAACAACAACAACAACAACAATAACGTCAAATAAACAACAACAACAATAACATCAACAACAACGTCAAATAAACAACAACAACAACGTCAACAACAACAACTACGTGAAATAAACAACAACAACAATGTCAAATAAACAACAACAACAACAATGTCAACAACAACAACATGAAATAAACAACAACAACGTCAAATAAACAACAACAATTAAAACAACGTCAAATAAACATCAACAACAACAACAACGTCAAATAAACAACAACACCAACAACGTCAACAACAACAAAAATGTCAAATAAACAACAACAATAACAACGTCAACAACAACAACAATGTCAAATAAACAACAACAACAACAACGTCAAATAAACAACGTCAACAACAACAACAACGTCAAATAAACAACAACAACAACATCAAATAAACAACAACAACAACGTCAAATAAACAACAAAAACAACGACGACAACAACGTCAAATAAACAACAACAACAACAACGTCAAATAAATAACAACAACAACAACGTCAAATAAACAACAAAAACAACAACAACAATAACAACAACAACAACAACGTCAAATAAACAACAACAACAACAACAACGTCAAATAAACAACAACAACGTCAAATAAACAACAACAACAACGTCAACAACAACAACAACGTCAAATAAACAACAACAAGAACTATGTCAACAACAACAACAACGTCAAATAAACAACAACAACAACAACGTCAACAACAACAACAACGTCAAATAAACAACAACCACAACAACGTCAAATAAACAACAACAACACCGTCAAGTAAACAACAACAACAACAACAACGTCAAATAAACAACAACAACAACAACAACGTCAAATAAATAACAACAACAATAACAACAACGTCAAATAAACAACAACAACAACTACAACAACAATAACAACAACAACAACAACGTGAAATAAACAAGAGTAACAACAATGTCAACAACATTAACAACGTCAAATAAACAACAACAACAACAACAATAACAACGTTAAATAAACAACAACAACAACAACAACGTCAACAACAACAACAACAACGTAAATTAAACAACAACAACAACGTCAAATAAACAACAACAACAACAACAACGTCAAATAAACAACAGCAACAACAACGTCAAATAAACAACAACAATAACAACAACGTCAAATAAGCAACAACAACAAATACAACAACAACAATAACGTCAAATAACAAAACAACGTCTAATAAACAACAATAACAACGTCAAATAAACAACAACAACAACAACAACAACATCAAATAAACAACAACAACAACAACAACGTCAAATAAACAACAACAACAACAATGTCAACAACAACGTCAAATAAACAACAACAACGTCAAATAAACAACAATAACAACGTCAAATAAACAACAACAACAACAACAACAACAAATAAACAACAACAACAACAACAATAACGTCAAATAAACAACAACAACAACATCAACAACAACGTCAAATAAACAACAACAACAACGTCAACAACAACAACTACGTGAAATAAACAACAACAACAATGTCAAATAAACAACAACAACACCGTCAAATAAACAACAACAACAACAACAACGTCAAATAAACAACAACAACAACAACAACGTCAAATAAATAACAACAACAATAACAACAACGTCAAATAAACAACAACAACAACAAGAACAATAACAACAACAACAACAACAACGTGAAATAAACAAGAGTAACAACAATGTCAACAACATTAACAACGTCAAATAAACAACAACAACAACAACAACAACAACGTTAAATAAACAACAACAACAACAACGTCAACAACAACAACAACAACGTAAATTAAACAACAACAACAACGTCAAATAAACAACAACAACAACAACGTCAAATAAACAACAGCAACAACAACGTCAAATAAACAACAACAATAACAACAACGTCAAATAAGCAACAACAACAAATACAACAACAACAATAACGTCAAATAACAAAAACAACGTCTAATAAACAACAATAACAACGTCAAATAAACAACAACAACAACAACAACATCAAATAAACAACAACAACAACAACGTCAAATAAACAACAACAACAATAATGTCAACAACAACGTCAAATAAACAACAACAACAACGTCAAATAAACAACAATAACAACGTCAAATAAACAACAACAACAACAACAACAAATAAACAACAACAACAACAACAATAACGTCAAATAAACAACAACAACAATAACATCAACAACAACGTCAAATAAACAACAACAACAACGTCAACAACAACAACTACGTGAAATAAACAACAACAACAATGTCAAATAAACAACAACAACAACAACAATGTCAACAACAACAACATGAAATAAACAACAACAACGTCAAATAAACAACAACAATTAAAACAACGTCAAATAAACATCAACAACAACAACAACGTCAAATAAACAACAACACCAACAACGTCAACAACAACAAAAATGTCAAATAAACAACAACAATAACAACGTCAACAACAACAACAATGTCAAATAAACAACAACAACAACAACAACGTCAATTAAACAACGTCAACAACAACAACAACGTCAAATAAACAACAACAACAACATCAAATAAACAACAACAACAACGTCAAATAAACAACAAAAACAACGACGACAACAACGTCAAATAAACAACGACAACAACAACGTCAAATAAATAACAACAACAACAACGTCAAATAAACAACAAAAACAACAACAACAATAACAACAACAACAACAACGTCAAATAAACAACAACAACAACAACAACGTCAAATAAACAACAACAACGTCAAATAAACAACAACAACAACGTCAACAACAACAACAACAACGTCAAATAAACAACAACAAGAACTATGTCAACAACAACAACAACGTCAAATAAACAACAACAACAACAACGTCAACAACAACAACAACGTCAAATAAACAACAACCACAACAACGTCAAATAAACAACAACAACACCGTCAAGTAAACAACAACAACAACAACAACGTCAAATAAACAACAACAACAACAACAACGTCAAATAAATAACAACAACAATAACAACAACGTCAAATAAACAACAACAACAACTACAACAACAATAACAACAACAACAACGTGAAATAAACAAGAGTAACAACAATGTCAACAACATTAACAACGTCAAATAAACAACAACAACAACAACAATAACAACGTTAAATAAACAACAACAACAACAACGTCAACAACAACAACAACAACGTAAATTAAACAACAACAACAACGTCAAATAAACAACAACAACAACAACAACAACGTCAAATAAACAACAGCAACAACAACGTCAAATAAACAACAACAATAACAACAACGTCAAATAAGCAACAACAACAAATACAACAACAACAATAACGTCAAATAACAAAAACAACGTCTAATAAACAACAATAACAACGTCAAATAAACAACAACAACAACAACAACAACATCAAATAAACAACAACAACAACAACGTCAAATAAACAACAACAACAACAATGTCAACAACAACGTCAAATAAACAACAACAACGTCAAATAAACAACAATAACAACGTCAAATAAACAACAACAACAACAACAACAAATAAACAACAACAACAACAACAATAACGTCAAATAAACAACAACAACAACATCAACAACAACGTCAAATAAACAACAACAACA